>CM061920.1:353013590-353173383 GCA_031002005.1 Vandiemenella viatica
CGACGGGTAGAGGCGGGATGGGACTGCGGACAAGGAATGGGAAGGAATTCGGCCATGGCCTTCTTGAAGGAAGCATCCCGGCATTCGCCTGGAGTGATCTGGATGCCCGGACAGGGATTCGCACCCCGGTCCCTCCAGAATGCGAGGTAGAACGTTAACCGTTCACCCACCACGCTCGGTTTTCTTATTTGCACGGAATAGAAGAGGAAGCGGGAACACAATAATACTAGTATTTATATCAGCACAGAAAGATATCGGTTCGAAATTATGGTAGCTCTTGTCTATGTAGGGAGAGAGCTTTAACGAAGGATTTGTAGCGAAGTCACAGTTGAAGGCAAGGACCGCTAGTTTCATGATCCGTAACAATACTGTAATGTCATACGATTCTGATAGGATTTGAGAGATTTATAGAAGAATGTAGATAAACTTTTGATTTTCCACTGCGAAATAAGTACCTATAATGAATAAAAGAGTAACAAATTCCATATTCGAAATCTTAAATGAAGGAGATTAAATATAAGAAATCTTAAAAATTGTGTTGAATTTAAACAGATTTTAAAATCAGATCCCGGTTTTGGGTTAATAAGAGAGAAGTACTGTATATTGAGTGGGCAGTTCGTAGCACAGTGCGAGGAATGTCTTTCATTTGGTCGCATGATTTGAGCAGTGAGGCTGTTTTGCAGCAGAGCCGTCTGTTTACTTCCCCGCCAATGCAAATATGTGTGTTATTTATAGGCGGGTCCTCCCCAGGCTACCAGACGCCCCGCAGGCTTTACATTTTAATGGGCCGCCTAAGCGCTGCTTAATTTTACTTTTCGCACAGTCGCAGCGGTGTCTTCACTAGAATGAATTCTTAATAGATCGTACGGTGCCAACGACAACAGTTTTTACATCTCACTGCGTTGGTTCACCTTTTAATGCTTGCGGTTTATTGTTTAATTATTACGCTTTTTTTACCTGCTTCTTATACAGTGAATTAATAAAAAATAATGTTCTCTTTCCTGAAATGACTTCAAAAGTAATCAATACACTAACCTACGACCAATAAATATTTTTATTTAGTCACAGTAGCACTTTCACTGCAGATGTGATTATTATGATTTTCTCTAATCACTCCCAACCTAGGATCTTTACGAGGTTTTATATCGAACAAAGTTGCTCCATGATTTTACAAATAGACAGTTCTGTGAATTTATTTGTAATAACACACTACATATGCATAAGTGTAATCGATAATTCGAAACATTTTTCTCTCCAGCTCAATTATACTGCTAGCAGGTCCTAAGGACGCATGAACTTACTCCGGAGAAGTGTCTGAAAATGACTATGCCCATATATACTCGAAAATGACAAAAATGCTTAACTGGATCATGTAGAGAGAGGGAAAAAACAATACACTGCTACAGTAAGTATGGAAGATTGTCTTCATTTAATTCTCGCATTGTTTGCTACCACACATGAAATAGTCGATTGCTCTATACTAGAAGGTATCAGCGCAATATTCACCTCAAGATAACTAGAGAAATATAGAACGCCGAAATCAGGATGACGGGATCGAGAAATGAACACGAGTCTACGCAACTTCCAGGCCAAAAATTAACGATTACTTACCAAAATCTTTAATATTGGAGGCAATGCAAACGGAAAGTAAATAGCTGAAAACTATATAATATCGGTTTCCGGAAAAACGAGATCGGTGGATATGCTTCAGCTCTGGCATAAAAGAGTCGAGAGACCAAGAACAGGACCTAATAAAAAACGGAAGGTTTTCTAGTAATTAATGAAAAAATCACATAATTATAAAAGCTGCATAGAAAATGTCTTACGGACGAATGGAATTAGATTAATGTAGGTACCTACATTCGTCCTCACTGACTGGGCGTCCCTCTTCAGCTGCTCGTCTCATTGCTAATGGCGTATTGGTTACACTCACCCGAGCGGCTGTGTGTCGACCCACTCCCGACTAGCTGTCATCGTAATAAAATGCGCATCTGTCAGTATGCAGCAGCGAGCCAATACTTCTAGCCAGAGCAGAATACAACATATTTTTGATCAAGGAGGTTTGAATTTTATCGAATACTTCCTTTTTCCAATGTTAATTTCATTTATCACACAACTTCGATGGGCAGCTTATTAGGGAAGGTGATTTATAAACTTTTTTCTATTGGTTTTGTCAGTTCTCAACGTAACGAAAATCAGATAAACGTTTCACAATTGCAAATCCTATAAAAGCAGAATATTAGTCGATATTTCTGTACAAACAGAGCAACATACAGGGATGGCGTATTCTTCTTCGTTGATGTTAACGTTCGTGAGTATAAGATCCAATTTAATCGCGAGCTGGAACGTCACTATCATCGTTATATGATGACCTATGCGTATCTCAACAAACAGTCAGTTCAAATTATATCTTGTGTGCAGGGACCCATGCAGTGGCATTATAAATAATTAAAGTGATTCACAAATTTAGTGTAACTATATATTTATATAGTATCACAAAACATTAGTGTCATGTTGAAAAACTCAAAAAGTATTTTTTGACATAGTACAAGTGATCTGTATGTCCTCTTCTCTCTAGATATCAAGTCGGTAAATAAGTTCTTGCCACACTTGGTGCAGCATCCCCTATCAATATTTAAAAACCGCTGTTGATGCCAGCTCGCAGTTCTGGTAGGTTTGTTGGTAGAGGAGACTTAAATACTGTATTTTTCACGTACCCCCCTCCCCCCCCCCCCCACACACACAAAGTCGCGTGGGATTCAGCCAGGAGAGCGTGGAGGCCATGACAGGAATTAATTATCATTATTCCAACCACAATCCCATCTATCGGTTTCCCTAGCTGCTTCTAATCTTCCAATCTCGTGGCAGAAATATGACTATTAAGTTTTGTAGTAATATGTCAATTAATATAGCGACATCAACTTTATGAAATCGCTTCAATCATTTATAACAGTCCTGTATTATAGGCATGAACCCTTCCACAGTCGGAACAATTAACTGCGAAAATCATATACTCGTATTGTACATAAGATTGCCTCGCTATGTAACTTACTAATTATACGTCAATTTTTAAGTAAATAATATAGCTGAACATTGATTGCTCACTTTAAATTTTTCTCTCTCTTAATAAAATACAGTTTATAACAGTTTATACAGCTTTTTGTAACCTTTTTACTGTTATGAACCAAGGGAGCACTTTTTTATTAAACTCAGTAAGTATATTTCCTCTAAATATTACAGTTAACGTGATGGAGGTCTCTAGTATGTGTACGTAAATATTCAAATACTTCTAGAAAATTAATAACAATCATGTGCACACTACTCCGATATCTCATTAATTAGTCTGACGATGTTTGTAACAAGTACTACTTTAATTCCAGTCCTGTTATTGAGTCCACATTTTGCGAACGGTTGTTTACGGACATCATCACTCGTGCCGCTGTTTACTGCTGTTGATATTGCTCCTCAGTGGCGTGTTTCAATCAGCTGCACATCCTGTGTGGTAATAACCTAAATTGAGTCATCTCGCGTTGAAGAAGGCACTCGAAGGACGGCAGCGTTGTTTAACATTTCCGGCGGCACTCTGCAATCCGTCCGCCCACCGCCGTTCGATGAGGGACATGAGGGGGATGGGTGGAGGGGGATTTTGTTTGCATTGCGGTAATTAAGCACAGCGACTCGGTTCGGTGGCATTCGGCTCTGTTCGGCCGTGTTCGGCTCCTACGTTGAGCTACCGCCCGACGCCCTGCGCAAACAGACGCAGAACTTGGCAGGGAGAAGAGGTATTTACATGGCCAACAAAGTTGCTTCCGAGACAAGATGCAAGCCCGTCGCTTCAAATTGTCAGTAGGTTTGTCTCCGGTGTAGGGTGGTTAGTTTCTCAGTTATTATGTATTATCTGTTGTGCTCACTTATCAGAAACGTGGATCGAATCAATCTAGAAGTCTCAAAACGTTTTATTTTCTGATGTAAACTCTCATGTGACCTTAGTTTAATGATGACAGTTTCCATTTGTCACGCATTCCACCTCACATATACGACTCAGTCCTTATGTGGTATACGTACTGCTTAAAAATGCCTTACAGGACAAAGCTTTGCTAAACGTGAAGATTACAAGAAAAACTTAGGTGAGACTGTGCTTCAAACCGGAGACTTCCAGATTAACGGGCAGTTATATTAAAGACTGGATTACCAGATTGTCAGTAGAGGTGTTAATTTACGTCAAAATATTGTGACCGATGTCCAGTCTAATGATAAATAATATTAACTAATATCAGCAATATCTGACTGCATAGTAAAACAGATGAATATTTAAAGAACAGTCGGGTTTCTCTAACTACAAAGAACATACAGCTTGATTAAAACAAAATATCAAAAGGTGGTTACCAATTTAAAATTGCATACCAAAAATAATTTAGTAGAAAAACAATTAATTATTAAACATGTTGGAGTTTCAGATTTTTCTTTTTGTACTGTATTAACTGTCTTTATTGTAGTTATTTACTTCCACTATTAAATTAGTCAAAATGTAATAGTCAATTGATTCACGGCTTGAAACAATTAAAGTTTGTAACTGTAATAATCTTGACTTTTGCGGAGAGTGGTGGGTGAGCAGTGACGCTCGCGCCTTAAATTCTGGAGGACGCGGGTTTAAATCCTCATCCGACAGTCAGATTTCGGTTTTCCGTGGCTTCACGAAATAACTCCAGGCGAATTGGTCACGGCTGCATCAAAAGGTCACGGCACGAATTCGTTCCCGTTCCTTGCCAGAGGTCGTCCTCCTGCCTCTCATGACATAGATGTCTCCGGTGTGTAAAACCAGAGTTAAAAATTAAATCCTGACTTTTGCCTTTTTTATCGTTTTTTCCCCAGTCATTTGTATATAAACCTGTGCTAAAATAATCTTACAATTAAAGTTTTGCTTCTCGTTGATTCTCTGCCATAAAAGAAATGTTAAAACTTACTATTTTTAAGACAATCACAACTGAGCAAAATGATCCATAATAGACAATTTTTAACTTCGATTTTTATCGAAACAAATAAAATTGTGCTCCAAGCAACAAATTCTCTCTTGGTACACGACTGTACAATAAACGTACCTCGTATTTCAAATCACTCTTGATTTGACATTAAATATTTTCATTCACACATAAAATACAATTTCAGTTTATGTAATAAATGCATTACCTCGTCTCAAATAAGGTTTACTTAATATTATTCTTAATTTCAGCTTCGTGCTGCTAGACGCCAAATTTTCTCTTTTACGATTGTCTTCAATTATCTCTACCCCAAAAATTTTACGCCACGGTCTAATGATGAAGCAAGTATCTTTACTCTTCAGTTTTAACGTTCTCTGTGTAATACCTCGTATTAAAACAAAAACATAATTAATTACACATGTTCAATATAAAATTTGAGAGATGTAATCTGTTGCCATACAAGTTACTCATGATGGAGCATCATAAATATTATTTCTATATGGTGTTTATTTTTTTTGTCGCAAGCCTTTACCTCCTTTCATACTTAACCGAAATCTATAAATGAGGTATCATTCTAAAGCTTAAGGTCTCCACTTTTGTCACATCATATTTTAAGAAATTATTTTTTTGGAATTCGACTCCGAAAGGGTAAAAATGTATTTTTTTTTTTTTTTTTGAAACGTGTTTTTTCCCCCGAACCATTTATTTCCCTTGTTACCTAACAAAAATTGATAAACGAGGTATCATTTTAAAGACTATGTTCTTTGCTTGGGTCAAATCATATTTTAAGAAATGATTTTTTTGGAAACCGACCCTTAAAGGGCAAAAGTGTTAATATTTCTATAACACGTTTTTCTGTCACGTGCCATTTATCTCCCTCGATACCTAATAAAATTCATGAATTGAGGTATAATTTTAAAGATTAAAGTCTTCACTTTGTCAAACCATATTTTATCAGATGATTTTTTGGAATTCGACCCTTAAAGGGAATAAGTATTAATATATCTACATCTTTTTTTTTATTATGAGCAATTTATCTCCTTCGATAGCTAAGGTGTCCAATTAGGTAAAATCATAAAGAAAGAAATTTTCCAGAATTTGATGATTAAAGGTCAAAAGTTATATGGTTACACGTAGAGTTCCTATGTAACATTTTATTTCTGAAATTTTCTCGCGTGTTATGATCGCAGCAACACATATCACAGAAATATGGATATGAAGATTCTGAAAACTTCCGCTGTCACTGTATGTGTTATCTTGGCTCTTCGGGCAGTGCCGCGTCGATTTATTAAAACTTGAAGTTTCTGCCATCGTGTTGTGTCCTCTGATGAAAGCCTCAGCACGATGGCAGAAACTTTAGGTTTTAATAAATCGACATGGCTCCTCTCGGAGCACCAAGATAATATATGGCTATGATGTGTGTATTTTGTTAGGCTTAGTTGTATTCTCTTAAGGTCAGTGACAGTTTTTCATACATATAGTATGTGTTACGTTTTCTTGATTGGTTTGTAAAATGTTGCAAGTATTTTGTTACATACCTATTACACTAAACAACTGCTACAAATAAGGAGGTTCTACTTTCATCCCATTACGAGACCCCTACCTTACTATTCATCGTATTTTATTCGAGAAATTTTCGCATGCGTCATCTAGTTATAGTTAATCCGTAACTGTTGATTGTATAGAGTGCGCCTTTTTTACTTCTTCATCTGAACGTTCGTTCTGTCTATATTTCTATCAGGATTTGTAGTAAACAGTTTACATTTGATTCTGAAAATGGGCCGCATCCAAGTTATTTCTGACTGTCATGGTTTTTGAAAGTAATTTCTAGCAAATTACTTTCAGGCCTTACCATTAATAACGATTATAGCATGTCGCACTCAAATGATGTTTTCTCGCTGCCAGTCTGACACTACCACGCCCAAGCTTCTAAAATAATAAGCGTCTCGTCAGTGGACCATCATTCATCATAGTCATCTTGGGCTCCGCAGATTAAGGAAAAATAACTTTCTTTTATGGCACAGCCTCTCACGAAAGAATCCAACAGAAATGAGATGTAAAAAATGTTTGCTATTAGGAATTTTTGGATGCCAGGAGATATCAATTTTTAGGAACAGGGTATTATTATGTTTTCTATTTCGTTGAAGGTTTGTGCAGAGTCTAACTTCACTACAGACTTTCTGTGCTGAAGAGAGAGCGATGAATTCATTATATCTCTATATAGCTTATAACGTTTTAAAGGATAAAAGCGGACTGGTAATTCCAGTTTTAAGTGTTTTATCGGAAGTTTGAAGATCCCTGATAAATACCGGTGTTACCTGGTTTTACTATAACATTTAGCGATTTCTCAGCACTGACAAAACTTGTTTGCTAGTATGAAAAGTGCTGGAACGTTTCTATTGTTTTAACTCTAAAATTGTCATGTAGGAATACTGAGTAAGGATGGGTCACTATGATTGTTAACTATGCAACCTATAGAAAATTCCTCCCAGGTCGCTGAGACGTTATAGGAATATAATTTTTGTAATGAAGTTTTGTGTGTAATTTCGACGCTTCTTGTTGGATATTCAGTCATTGGATCGATTTGTCGCAGCTCTGCCTTTCCAGTTTGTCCTCATTTCCTGGTAGATATTAAGTAGACTTTCTTCCGCTATCGTTGTGTCTACTTTCGGTTAGGTCTTCCTCTTTATAGCTTACTTTCCATTTATAGTGTCATCGGCAACCTCTCGTGGTGTAGATTATCAACTAATCTCGTTCTTCTATTTGTTTTTATTTTTCTTCTGATATCGATATTTTTCTTTGTTCTCGAAAGGCTTTCATGAATTGTTACTTTGTCTCTTAAACTCATCTTCAGTATCCTATAACACACGGCATTACTGTTCTTTAAGTGTATATTTGTGTACCGTTTGTATCAGTCTTCCACTCTGTAGCTAACTGGAACAAACCGACTAAAATCCTCAACGACAGCTAAGGCTAGTTTCAGTAACGACATAGCGCTGTTCGTAAATAACTATCAAATTAATGTAGAAGACAAAGAAGTACGGAAAGTGAGACGCCCGTTTCCCGAGCTGATTTTTCTTGAGTGGAGGCTCTGAGAAAATAGATACTTTCTTGTGCGAGATTTCTTACCAACCCTAGGTAAACAAAACATCATGAGTGGACTAATTTTTTTGTTATTGCCACAGGAAATCTTTGAAATGTACCCTGTTAGATACAATTGCAAAAATTTCTGCAATCTGGATTGTTTAGGAACAGTCTTTACATTACTTGTTGGTTTAAACTAGAGTAATATTACACAGCGCAAATTAAAGACAAAACATTTTTTGTGCTTAGTTGTTCTGTGACTGCTTACAGGATAAAATATGACAATTACCTTCAGTATATGGTAGTTATGTAAAATAGGGACCTATCCATTTGGGAAGCTCGCCTATTACCGATTAAATTTCTGTCATCCTCTTCTAGTCTCTCCAAAAGATTTCACTGAAAACGGGGAAGTTGACAATAAAGTAACTTAGTCCACAACACAAAGGTTGGTTGGATCCTCAACGAAGGAGGTATACTAAGAGGTGCAGTTTAACGAGGAATCCGTTTTATCGTGGAATTCGCAAGACTCCAGCTTGCAACTGGGGTACCGAATACCAATCCATCAGACACATAATACTGATCTATCCCAGCAGCGGATTCCAAGGATTGTATCAAGATTTCATGCAAGGGCACTGTTGAATAGATTGACTGTTAACTATAACTATGCTCTATTTTTTATTTATACGCTATTATTTGTTGATGTCTTGCTTGTATTGTTATATACGTATGCAGCCATACTGTAAATAAAGAATAATCACACACATGAAGTTAATTGCTTCTCGTTGATTAATCTTCTTGCTGTTCCCCCACGCATATGGAAAATAGTATTCTTCACCATACCGAGCGTGGTGGGTGACCGGTAACACTTTGCCCTTGGATTCGGGAGGACGCGGATTCAAATCCCGTCAAGCCATCCAGATTTCGAATTTACATGGTTTTCTCAAATCACTCCAGGCAAACGGAATAATGGTTCCTTCAAAAGGCACTGGATTAATTCCTTCCCGTTACTTGACACAAGTCATTTCCAGATTCTAATGACCTAGATACGTCGACCAGGTGTAGAACAATAAAAAAATCACTCGCAAAACTAATATAATGTTATTTTGTTCAGTTTCAGATAATTTATTGACTAATTGAAAAAAAAATACACTTTAAAAGTTATAAAACCGAGAAATAAATTTATTTCTTCTTTTATTTTACTGTTCGTTAACACACGTACATCTGGCTGATTATAACAAAAACTGGTTGCTGTTAATTAATATGATGCGTTGATTATAGTGTCCATTACTGTATTATTGCGTAATGTTAGACTGGAATATTTCTCCCACACGTCAAACGTTACTGAATATTGCCTAACATGTTGATAACTGTTTCGTAAATTTCCCTGAATAATTACGCCATGATGAAACCAAAAGCTGTACTGTTGCCCCACTACGCTGAATATTTCCGTGTTCAGTGGTGAACTAAAGAAAGAAGATGGAACATATTGGAACTCTTGCGATGCCACGACAATCGGCATTAACACAAAACAAACAATATTCCACAGTCAAATTCTTACACAACAAACTATTGAAAACCAATGTTACTTAAAGCAGATCTGAAAAACCTTTAAGTGATGCCAAAAGTTACTGAATACTGATTATAAATATAGAGAGTTGAATGTACCACAAAAATAAATGAAAATAACTTGAAATAAGTTCCGTATGATACTACGCAACCTAACTGAATGCTGTGATATGTATCTAAAATAGTGTAATTGAATTTAAGTTTTACATAGGCCGAAAGTGACGGGAATTTCATAACAGTAATGCTGAATGTATTAAAGAGCATACAGTGGACTGCTGTTTCCATGTCCCGCACCGGCTGTTGCTGCTGATCTCCCCCCCCCCCCCCAACCCCGAGGGCTGTCAGCGGCAGGTGTTGCGGCCGCCGCGGCCGCCACCTGCAGCTGCCCCATCAGTCAGCGTGTCGAGTGTACCGCAACACACCGCACCAACTGCCATGCAGCTCTCGCCGGTTTCTTACTTGCGTCACAACTCACCAAATGAACGTAAATAACGGGTCCTGGTTTAAACTTCAGGCACGGCGTTTCGAAACTTCCTGGTTACAGTTTTGATGAAGACCCGTTTCCCTGGTTGGTACTAGATACCATGCTACTATTACGGGTGGCACGAAAATTTGACATAATGTAACGACTAATACTGTAGAATTACACAACAGGGGCGAACAGGATAAACGATGTTCGACAGAGAAAGATTTAAGGGAAAACTTATATTGTCCAACATTACTCGCAACGCCAGCTTGACGCGGAAAATATATATCATTTGTCACGTGACAAAACGGCATAAGTTACACGTCATTTGAGAGAGCCGGGCTCGTTTTTCGTATATCTTGAGCCAAAATAATTCTGTTTCGTATGCAATACATTATGATGGACATTTTAACTTCATTTTCTGGTAGATAAAAGTAAATTTTGAGAATTATGATACTTTTAAATTTAAAATGACAAAGTGCAAAATGAGAAAAATGGAACAGCCAAACGCAGGTATAAATGATGCAATCCATTTAGAAAATGCAGCACGATGTCGTCTTTATCGATCGGGCCAGAAAAGCCGAGTTTTAGAAAGCTATATGGAATTTCCAAGACGACCCAGGCGAACCCACGGAACCATGTTGTTGGGTACCATATTAGCTCTGTAAAACTATATTATTAGGTGGCTTATACGAAATGATAACACACATTATTAAGTTTATAGTTCAATCAGCATTTATTCCTAAACAACATAAAATTCCGCACCACTCCGCTTAGTTAATTTATTTGGCCGAACCGGAATTAGGATATCAGAACTCCATTTCCAAAGTCACAAGTTCTGACCAGCCCACACACACACGCCGAAACCAAATAAATTTGTATACCTCATTAACAACTTGCTGGATAACTTTGTTCACACGTTTAGAGCATTACGCATCAAAATTCTTTGTGGCTTGCACTACACTTCTGAAACAATTTTGACTAATTTTCAACCACTTTTACACTATTATAGAAACTAATCGTTGCGCAGGTTTGCGACTCCCATGCACAGTGTAACGATAAAGCGAGACATAGCTACTGAGCCGCCATTCTGAAACTTGAGACCGGAACCGATGACAACAATCAGGAAGGCAGGTCTCATATAGCGCACCAGCGACACCTGACAATACGTCTCAGAGCCTCTAGAACAGTGTTTCCCAACGTGGGGCCCAAGCCCCACAGGGGGGCAATTTGGTTTATTTAGGGGGGCAATTTAGAAATTGACTTGATACGACTTTACCGTTTTCTCTTTGGGTTATTTAAATGCAATGCCAGATATGGTTACAAAATATAGCAAAAAAGCAAATTCTTAAAAGGATCACACTAAATTGCCATATTAAATGTTTATTATAAATCTTTTGAATGTTAGTATTTCATTATATGTTTTATAATTTTACTTACTGTGTTTTATGATAATATTAAAGTGTTTTCTTTCAAAAACCATCCTATATCAGTTTATTTAATAACAAACAATTTTTTTATTAAAAATTATGTGTGGGGGGCAAAAAAATGTTGAAAGTGGGACATGACCCAAAAAAGGTTGGGAAACACTGCTCTAGAATGTCTAAACAATTATTCTTATTCAAAATAGCTCTTTAAATCCCAAGAATGTTTTATTTTGTTCCGAAATAATTACAAAAAATATATCAAGCTTAATAAATATATAACTAGCAAACTTGTGTTAGTTAACTTTTTTTACAAATAAAGCTCTACATCAGCAAACCACTGTCTCTCGACAAGCACTCAATCTGCGCATGCTGAGTGGCCCCGCCCGATTATCACGTGACCTGAAGCAATATGATATCATTTCTGATGGAACAGACGGCGGCGGACAATTTCAAGATCTAAAAATTGTGATAGTATGAAAATCAGGATAAGCGGAACACAGGTAATGTTGAAAGGTGCTGGCTGAGGCGATTGAACGAGAAAACCGATCGAGGGGAAAGCCATGCAGTGTCACGAATTCGCCGGCAACCATCGGTGACGAGCAGGGCGTTATGGCATTGCGATTGACTCTGATAAGTGTGAACTGAGCAGAGGAATACAGTGATGCCACACTCGATCAGCTTGGGCTAATTTGCATCTGTAAATCTACTCTGAAACACGTGTTGTAGCAGTTACGTAGTGATTACTCATTTCTGTTGTGTAATCAAATAAAATCATTAGCAGCAAAGTACCTGGCAGTAATTTCTCTAGAGTACCTCAACGAAATGTTAAATTATAAACAATATTTGTTGTTTCTCTCTGACTGGTACATATTAGGGATGGCGATCTGAGATCGATTAATCGAAGAATCGATCTTTTGGATAAAAAAATCGATTTTTTTAAATCGATCTATAGAACTGAATCGATCCAGTGAATCGATATTTCACCCCTGAAAATCGAATGTTAAAAAGCACTTTCTTCAGGTAATGAACTTGCACATGAAATCTGGGTTTAAACGAAGAATCGTAACACTATTTATCGCAAGCAGTTGTGGATTTGAAGTATGATCCTATAATTTACTGGAAAGAATAATAAAAACAAATTATCATCACGTTTACTCAACAGCCAAGAAGTATATCTGTATATTGGGATCATCAGTACCTTGCGAGCGCCTTTTTTTTTATTGCCGGCAACATCGCAAGTGATGAGCGGAACCGCTTGGTTCCTAGTAGACTATACAGACTGTTGTTCCTGAGAAGCTTGGACAGTAAGAACTGTGAACTATATCATTTCAAAAACTGATTTATGTAACCAACAAATTTGTGAAATAAATGTCTTATTGCATACCTGATACTTTGATTTAGTTGTAAAAAACTTTAATTAGTTTAAAAATAGCTGGGTGACCGATCTTCGCTCGGCATCTTTCGATTTTTGTTCAGTATGCAAGATTTCATTAAAATCCTTAGAGACGTTTGTGAGAAATTAATTTTATTGGGGACTGCATCATCTTCGGAACCGACGCGAAATTGGTAGTAACCTGTTGAAATTTGTTTTAATTGCTTAGTCATTATGTCCTCTTTGCGTTTTGCGCTCTTGCTTTATGGAAAACTTGCCAGGAATTTAAAATTCCGAAATATGACAGCGACGCACAGCCATTGGATGCCGTCAGCGTTGAAAAATCAGTGATACTCTCTTAAAATGTTGATTTAATCTTTTATTGTAATGTTTTCTTGCCGTTTCAGACTTTCTCCGTTGGAAAAAGTCTCATTTAATTGACAAATATACAATTTTTTCCGAGTTGTAATACGGTGATGCCCGCGATCTTATATAGAAACGAGCAGTCAGAGATTGCTTCAGTTGTAAACAAATACACCACTTCCTACAGACGCCGCAGAACGCAAAATTTTTCTCTTGGTCCAGGCTATATTTCAACCTAACCACGAAATCTGTGACGAAACGAAACTTTTTAGGTTGATATGATCCCTGTACCGGTAATTTTTTTTATTATTTTGCAGTGCTGATAGCATTTTTGCAGTTGCTCAGCCTCATATTTCGGTAATTTTTTTTTATTTTTCTAGCGACTTTTCCGCAAAGCAAGAGCGCAAAATGTGAAGAGGACATGTTGACGAAACAATTAAACCAAATTTCAATAGGTTGCTATTAATTTCGCCGAGGTTCCGAAAGTGGTACAGCACCCATTTTATCTATTTTCAAATATGAAAGTATTAGTTTTGATAGAAGGAAGCATATTAAGCATATTAGAGGTAGGACGGTCAGTTACTTTTCTCTGGGACCTACAATTTAACGCAAATCCCAACCACAGAACGCCCCGCCGTACTTCCTATTGTTAAATACATATCTTAAAAATTCTTGCTCCCACCGGAATTAGAACCCGAGATCGCAGCCAGAATTTTTTAAGAGCTAGTGCAGTAACCACCTTTTTCCCCCACTAATTACATATTTGTTATACATTCAATATATTTCCTTCCTACTTACTTAAGAACTGCAGTCGGTTAAATAAATATCGTGAATAATCGTCCGGATTTTCTTCAATTGAGTCTTCACTGGGCGATGTTCGAGTAACTTGGTTGAGAAGATTTTTTATTAGGTTTTCTTGAAATGATTACAGTATAACTGAAATAAAGTATCACTTCTGACAAAGCCAAATTTTCAATATCTTCTTTTTAGGTATTTTACAATACAACTGGTAGAAATTAATGATAATCACTTTTTCAATACTTTTTTCAAAGAAATTATGTAAATATAAGTATCACTTCTGACAAAGTCACATTTTAAATATCTTCTTTTGAAATGTTTTACAATTAAACATTCGGCGCTAGTATCCCCCCGAGTCAGTTAGCATACAAGAAATATTCATTTAAATATATAAGTTCTTTGAAACCAAAGAGAAAAATATTAGGAGCTTCTTGGTACCTGAATCATCCACGAGATGGCGTTAGAGCCGTTTTCGAGCTATTTTCGAGATACCAATAGCAAAAATTGTTCGTATTTTTTTTTCTTTTCAGGGAGGAACACTATTTAGATAATCTTAAAAGTCAAAACGTTATCTAAATATGAAGTTTCATCCAAATTTTTAGCGCCGTTCTCGAGAAAGAAAAAAAAGATTATTATGGTGTTCTTTTTGTTTTCCATGATTGGAATTATATTGAAAATACGAACACGAAAACCAAATGGAAAAATATCGATTCTTAGAGAATCGATCTTTTAGTCCTCGATTTTTTTGTGAATCGATTTATCAAATTTCGATTCGAATCGATTCAAGAATCGATCTTTTTTTGAAAGAATCGCCATCCCTAGTACATATACCCATATTTATTTCGCAATTTACTGTTATCATCTAGCCCAGGCATGTCAAGGATACGGCCCACGGGCCGCATCCGGCCCCCGGGCCCTATCAATACGGCCCACGATCGCAATGTGACAGAAAGAAGAATCATGTTTTTTAGAGCTTTTAGACTTCACTCGAGTCCTCTCTTTTTATTTGAATCTGGCCCGCCTACACATTCTAAATTTAATATACAGCCCTCTGCAAAATTGAGTTTGACACGCATGGTCTAGCCAATTCTTAGGTCGGTTCACAATTTTCGAATCAGTTATTACACATAAACAAAGACAATGAGCACACTTTACGCTGCTCATAAAAACTGTGATGGGACAACCTTTGGTCTCTACAACCGATCTATGAGAAAAAATATTTATCGTGTATTAACACAAATTGTATTTGTATGACACAAACAAAGAAACAATCTCTTCATAGTTAACGATTTGTCTGATGAATTGGTAGTAAACGTTTTTAGTATTAATCGAGAGGTGCCTAGTTCAAATGAAAATTCGTTTTGAAATTAGATTCGTGCTTTCAACACGATCTTCTTCCGTTGTTTGCTTCGGGTACGTAAAATACTTTGATATGTTCTGCGTTTCAAAAAATTATTTGAGGTTTTTTCCGCTACCTCATTACTTTTTGGGTTAGATGAAGAAACGACTTAGGTGATCTGTGTGAAAACTTAAGACTCATCCACTTGGTCATAAATGGCGCAAGTAACTGTTATTTTCTGTCGCATTATCTTCATTATTGTCTTTCCATTACATTGTCCGGTTGTAAGAGCTGGAGTAAAGAAAATTTGAGCTATAATTACTGTTTATAAGAAACTTCAAACTAAGAAGGTTGACTAAACGTTCCTCGGTAAAGGACACAATTAAATGCAGATGTATCTTCTTAACAGCTTACAATGTAGTGTTTGCCTTCATATTTTAAGGCTGTAGTAATTACAGTGTTTGGATTTGAATGTACTGTTTCTTCGACTATTGATTTTACTTTCGATATATTTACCTGAGGCACCACAAATGAAATGGCTTAAAAAGCTACAATGGATTTCCAATCACAACATTTTCAGAGGGTGAATGTGTTCTTTCGCTAATGAAATTTTACGGCTACGCTATATTCACTGTTCGGAGTTACAAGATAACTAAATAATAGACTGGAGAATAATGTATGTGTTCCTCTATTTTATATATGTTAAGTGCAAAGCATTTCAGACTGCTTGCAACAGAAAAAGATTTTCCGTAGAATTTGAAACTATTCTAATATTCGTAATTCATGTTTACCTACAATAAAACAACTCGACTAATAGCTCTACAATTTTTTCTACATGGTTTCGGGGGTGTATTAGATTTTGAAGCTATTTCATTATTGTTTACGAATAGCGTCGAATGGCTGGAAAGTAACAGTCTAGTACAGACGAAAACATTTCGTTCGCTTTTAATGAAAAAGCAGTGCTGGAGGTCGCACACCGTATTCTCCAGCGCTTTCAGCGGTATTAAATTTCTTTTACCTAAGAAGAGACCTTCCACTGCCTGATAATGGATTTCAGTCTGATGAACTTCAATTTAACTGATTCACAGCATACACGTATTGTGTCTAACGCATTTAAAAAAAAAAAAATTCCTTAAAATTCGCGCACCATTTTACTAAAAATGTTAACAATACAAGGAGCAGACTAACAGCTTCATAGGTTTGCATAGTAAATAGTGGAAACAGCATCCATGCATAAAAACAAACTGTATTTATTACTTCGCTATCTCAAAGGTTTCCATTTCAATGGAAATCGCTGTACGAACATCCTGAGGAAAAAAATTAGTAGATACAATAATACACATGCCACTTTTATGTTTAACTAAGAAATATCGAAATTTTGTACTGTGAGAGTAATAAAGAGATTTCATTGGAATTGAATTTCACTCTTTCAGATCATAAATTCATCATTCACCGACAAATATGTCATATCGTATAACACGTGCGACTTGCAGGCGAAAAATAATTTGTACTTTTGACATAGTCTGCAGACAGATGGAGGAAAAACTTTTGTTCACGATAAATAAGTCACTTCTTCTTCAAAGGATACGCATGCTGCTAATTATGGCTTTTAAGTACGTTGATTCATTTAATAAGATGAAATCTGCTAAGCCTGTAAACTTTTTGCATTTTATTGTAGGCAAGAACGTAAAAACAAAGCTGTGACTAACTACATGAAATATGATTCAAAAGTCTGAAAACTAAATCATATAAGAAACATAAGTTAATCACGTAATGGCATTCAGATAAACGCCGAAAGGTAATGAAAAATGCACAGACGATCTCTAGCATTTGAACAATTCTAAAAAACAAAGGTGTTTTGCAGAAACTGATAGGAGCTTTGACTCTATTTATTCTTCCGTACAATAACTGGATTACCTTTCCGTCGAACTATCTCCGATCTCATAGCAGGGGGTGTTTTTAGAGAATACAGATGATATATCAAAACTCTGATGTTCCTCTCATCTTGTATCGTAATCCCTGTATCAACCTTCGATCGCCCGAGTTGTCGGAGAGCATGGATGGTGTAAACGATTGGAAAAATCATGATTGTTGTTCTACTTCGAGCTTGTAACGTGACGCGCTTTCGCAACGTTCCAATGTGTATTTTTATTATATAAATAATAATATAAGAGTCATTTACATAAATCTTGGGCGACCACCTAAATAGATTTTTGTTGTAATTTTATAAAGTACGCAAGATTCAAAGTGAGGACTGTAATGCAATGGTGAACATTCAGTGTACCTTGTTAAAGCGAATATTAAAGAATTATTGAGCTATGTAGGCTTGAAGCTAATCGTGGTCTTCCTAAGCCACGGAGGCAGGAAGTCAGGGATAAGGGGTTTTGCCAGCTTTCACCGTGGGATGGGGAGTCCACAACAGGCCACTGCCCCGGTGCGAAAAACCCGCCACCCGAACACGCTCTCACCCCGTCGAACTTAGCCGAAAATGTCCGACCTATGTGATATATGCGGGGCAAATCAGATATCGGGGATATCACGTGACATTAGGTGCCAAGCTGAAGATCCAATCCAAATGAGCATATAACTTAAAATCCTGGGAATTTTCTGTTGAATGTGATCTTCGAGACTGCAAGGGGGTGGGCCATAAGTTTTCCTGCTGGACCGAAGATGTTGTTATGTTGCCTAGCAGCATCTCAGATGTCATTAGACGCCCTCGGAACACAAAAAGCAGAGCGTTGGTGATGAGCAGCCTCAATAACAGGAATCCATGCATCACTTATCTGGAATCCACAATCCCTGTTTACCAAATCAGACGCGAGGCGAATTTCAAATGCTTCTTTAATGACGCTGTCCCAGAAGCCTCTCGCATGTGTCAACATCTGTCGTTGCCATGCCAGTTTACAAACAACACGCTCAAGGCTGACTTTAAGGCAGACTTCAAGACTTGCAACTGCACCTGAAGATGGCGACGGAGATTAAGGTCGCCGAAATATTGTGCATTAATAACAATATTACTCGGTTTGTTTCCCGAGAAACGTTTATAAATAAACAACGCCGAGAAAAATTACATTCATTTATAAATGTCATATTGTGACAATTTTCCTAAATTCCAACTAACATCGAGATTCTTGCAAAATTAATAAATTTTCACTCCTTCATAAAACTTACAGTTAAAAATCCCCTTTTATTAATCATTAAGGTATGAAAGATAATTGTAACGTAGTTTGCCCACTAAGGCACCCACCACAAGCTGCACCTTCCAAGACTGTTGAATAAGGCCAACCGTACAATTTGTTACCCAGAAAAATATTTGAATTCAAATGTTAATTAGAGAAATAATTCGGGTGCACTTTCATACAGACAATGAAATGTTGAGTGTCTTGCTTCATTAGCCCGTCATCCTTCCAAAATTCGTTTGTGTTCCCTTTCGATTGTTTTCATTTTTTTCGTCTATAGAAGCTTGCTATTAAAACTTGTTAAAAAGTATGTGACATGTGTATGTATGGTAGTTCAACTTGTCCATAAACTGTGATACCTATTTAATAAACAGCAATTTCGACCCCGTTAAAACAAGACAATAGTAGTTCCGTCTACCCCTTCGCATTTCGTCAAGCAATTTGTCATATACACTGTAAAATTTACGAAAGACTAGAAAATTTAAATTACAGATAATTATAGAAATAAAATAATTTACTAACCGTTAATTTTTAAATTTACTTTGTCCTTGTCAGGCTAATAGTAAACATACGAAAATAAAATTCCTCTGTTGTCGATGTTTTTGGATTTTGAGAGTGTGATTAAGTTTCTACGAGTTTTCGGACTACTTTCAAACCTTTATTTCTAGACCTTTAAATTCGACAGTGTTTCCATACCAAACTTTGTCAGAGGTTTCTCAGATTTCTGATGCGTGTCACATTTCGTTTTGGAAGTACTTTAACAGTAATGTCTTATTGTACCCTTGATGCACTTATTGTTCATTCACAAATAATACTGAATACATCATGTTGCTTGTTGAACTACTAAATTAGCTAATACTTGCCCCCGCTCTTTAGTCATTGAGACCAAATGCGTCATTCATCAATCGCTACACTTGTGTTATAACCTGAATTTGAATTTCTCTAATAGCTACATAAATCATACTAATGTCGGAAAGGTATCTTCTAAAGGCCATGTACGAATTTCGTCCCATTCCTGGTTCGCAATATTTTTTCCGCTATGATGACCTAAATTTCGACGAGCCCTAAAGTCAAAAATAAAAAATAGTTGCTCTACCACCCTTCCTCGAGGTGACAGTGGCAAGCGATAAGACCAGCCCTGCGATCGCTCCACAGTGCAAGATCTCCGTCTTTCCTCTCCAGCACTCTCTCCTAAGCCGGTCCGGCCGTTGCTGAGTCACGTATCTGCTCGGACAATGTCCCAGACCACCATCGTTTATCTCAATGGCATTACAACTTATATTTCGACATGAAACTCTGTTTCACTGTCTGAATCCAACGTTAAGAAAAAATACTTGCTAGAATTTTCTTTTCATATTCTTTTTCCCCTTTTCATGCTTGTCAATCGAAATAGTAGTAATGTGTGGGTGTATATTACTTCCGATATTCAGAATAGGTGTTCTTAAACACTTAGTGACAGGATCAATGAAGAGTCATTGCTATTTGATGACATACTCAACGTTAAGTAAAACAGAGGGATGTAGGGGTGTAAAACAGAGTTTGTGAAATTATAACATTAATCAGTGCTGCTAAATAATAACTTCCATATGTTGAGAGAATAAACAGATGGAATTGTATTAACTTTTCAGAGATATTACCGCTGAATTAACATATAGCGATTATTCTGTACATTCCCGGATTTTAAATTAAATATTTTTTTAAACAGCATATAATTAAGACATATGTTTTTATTTTTCAGGTACGGAGCAGATGACCGCATCGGTTTGATCTATTTGGATAACTGTTCGATGGTAAGAAATAACTTCTTATATTACGAAAGAGCATTTTATTTGTCTACTTTTATTTAGCATCTAGCTCAGCAAAAATATAACTTTTTATTTATTTTACTTATGTGAGATGGATTATTGAAAACACGCATTACTTGTAAAACAGCCATGATCATTTCTGTTATATTTATACACAATTTTGTCTGAAAGATTAGATTGTTAGACAAATCTTTACCTGTTCTACGCAACCCACAAGGTCCTCAAACTTTTCAACAGAAACGATGTTTAAAATGCTTAAGACGAATTTCCATTACGTAGTCAAATACCTAACTGCATAACCGCTAAGATCTAAAATTGATAAGCTGGTATTCTTGTGTTTTGAGAGCTAGAAATTACTTTAAGTGTAATAGGTTTTCATCTTGTATCAAATACCGAAACTAAACTCAATTTAGTTTCTTAAATCATAGTATAGTTTTCTATACATGTAAGAAATTCACCAGTAAAGGACAACCTGCAATTAGTTTTCAGAAGAACTTACGAAACCGAACCTGAAAATTATAATCTTGGCACCCTCTTCCAATGATAGCAAGTAATTCAGACTTATATTCTGAGATTACAGATTTACGATTTGTTTTATTCATTTCCTTGTTAGATGAATCTAAATTCAGAAATTTTTACATTTCAATCATATAGAAATTACAAGCTTTATGACAAATAACCTGAAAGAAATGACATGTTTTGTTCTGAAAAAATTAAGTTTGAAGTGTAACCTAATATTTTTTTTTTACTTATGGCTTTACGCTTCGTCGACGTCGAGGTCATTAGAGGCGGGATGGTACTGGGAGCAAGGAATGGGAAGGAATCCGGTCATGGCCTTTTTTGAAGGAAGCATCTAGGCATTCGCCTGGAGTGATTTGCTGAAACCATGGAAAACCCAAATCTGAATGCCCGGACGGGGATTCGAACCGGCGTCCTCCCGAATGCGAGGCCAGAACGTTAACCGCTCACCCACCACGCTCGGTGCAGATGAGTGTGCTAAGATAGATTTTAATTGAAATTTATATAATTTTCCGTACGTCAAGAAGATAATAACGAAAGACGTTTATTCATTAAGCTATAGGGAAGAAGACACTGCTTCGCAAAAGAAAGTCCTTGATTTTCCGTTGACTTAATATTCCCCTCACTCTTCTGCTATGTTACCTCTTGGTGGGTGGACTTACAGCGAGGACCTCTGGGCGATTTCCGACATGAATATTCCCATCACACGCCGCCTGCAATCTCGGCAGGATTCCCTCATTCAGGGCGATATCCTTCGTCCCTACTGCCGAAGATAGCGTCCTTGGAAGAGACCTTCAGCATCCACGGGCAAATCCGGCACCGGAACTCCCCGTCCGTCCCACTTATTGCTTTCGGTGTCCAATATGGAAGATACGCTGCCACCAGCTTGCAGCCTAGAGGATCTACGGGAGCTGCCACCAGGGATTTTATGTTTGAATTATGCACTGCGTGATAGTTTCACGTTCACAGGGCTTCATTTGTTTGAAACTTCAATTGAAAATTAAAGCAGTCTTTTTTTCTCAATTAAAGAAATTCATTGAAGGTAATCATAAACCTTTGCTAACGAAGAGGGGAAAAAAAAGAAGAAGCTACGACTTAACGCCTCATCGACGTCGAGGTCATTAGAGGCGGGATAGGACAGGGAGAAAGGAACCGGAAGTAATTCAGCCACGGCCTTTTAAGAGAACTTTTACGTCATACAACTATATTTGGGGAAACAATAGAAAACGCAAATCTGGATGGCCAGACGGGGATTGTAACCCACGTAGTCCTGAATACGAGACACCTAGCGTGGTGGGTGAACGGTTAACGTTCTAGCCTCGCATTCGGGAGGACGCGGGTTCGAATCCCCGTCCGGGCATCCAGATTTGGGTTTTCCATGGATTCCCCAAATCACTCCATGTGAATGCCGGGATGCTTCCTTCAAAAAGGCCCAATGGCCAAATTCCATCCTGTTGCTTTTCCCCAATCCCATCCCGCCTCTAATGACCTTAGCCGACGACGAGACGTAAAACAGTAGGTAAAAAAAAAAAAAACTGAATACGATGATAGATCGCAACCGCTGATCCGCAATGCTCTGCGATTACACACACACACACACACACACACACACATATATATATATATATATATATATATATATATATATATATATATATATATACAAGAGTTTCTTGACTATCCGTATAATAACTTAATATAATAATAATATTAAACGTTTTCACCATTTCTCAGAAGTATTTATTTCCTCTGCTTTCTGCTTTTCTTAGATTTTTTTCGACGAATTAGTTTTCATAGCTTACATATTACCAGGAACTAAGAATAGTATTTTCTCTACTCTGAAATATCTTTACAACCATTTATGGTAGGTGTTGGGGTGCTGAAAATATCTGAGCCACACATCAGAATAATTAACATAAGCGCTTTTATTAATCATTATTTCATGACTAAGTGGATGAATATCGTAATTATAAAGTAACTTCTGTTGATAACAGATTTCTCAGCTCTAGTAAGAAAAAGTTAAAAACTTAATAAATTAAGTCTTTCGTGGCTACACCATTATTAACTTCAATTAGTATACGGAAAGTTTTCTATTTCAGTCAATATGCTTCTAACAATTCTCAAAATTTTTAACACAATTGTCCTCTGAATCCTGTTAAGTAATCCTCATCCGTACTTTCAACTATATCATGATTAATAAAGCGGTTGTTGAAACACTTGGACTAATGACCGTTTAGTTTGTGATTTCAGAATGTTTCTCGAAAATTTACGGGTAAATGCTTGAATTATTATCAGTCTGATCTTCAGAAATAAATGTTACAGAAACTGAATAACACGAAAGGCACTGTTTACATATAGATGGTCATAATCGCTTCCCTTAATATTCAACGAAGTTAAATTTCACAGCTAAAATTACTCACCGTGAAAAATATTTCAATAAAATTATCATAGCAGGGATTTCAGACAGGATGCAGGATGTATACATTAGAAACTAATAAAACATCGTATTTCGGCAAACCCAATCGTTTTTCCAGTGTGGAAACGCGCTGTTGCATGAACTTCATAGATGACAACTCCACAACGCTACCTGTGGTAAAACTCCGAATATTACTCTGGATGCTCTGTACATTTTTCAATATTGACGCATTGAAATATTGTAGTAAGTGGCAGCTTAAATGTGGGACGCGACCAGTCAGAGAACACGAGTTAAATTGTTTGTAACTGAACGGTGCAAATATTCAGTATATTCGTGTGATTTAAGGATTCAAATATATCAGATGAGGGCAGTGTACTCCGAATGGTGTATATTTTTTTTATGGTCTCCGTGACGTATCTTATGTTTAGAGTGTGTTCTGTAAATGCTATAAATGTCCATAAAATAATTTTGAATGGATCGCCTGCTTACTTATTTTAGTTGCAAGGACAAAATGTGTGGCTTTATGAAAATGAGTTACACAAACATTTTTTGTTCCTATTGTTTGATTTACTTAAATAGCCTGCACTGCAGACAACTCTCGGTATAAGAATATACTGTGAGTTGTGTGATACTGATGCATACATAGAAGAGGATGATCGAACTTATCAAACTCAACATTTAGGAATAAATTTAGTAGTTAAAAATATTTGCAAAACAGCCTGGTGCGAGAAATCTAGAGAAAAAAACTCTAAAAAAAATTAGAGCGAAAACACCTTTAGAGAATCTACATGTTTCAAAAGTCAGTAATGAGTATTGCCTTCTTCACTATACAAATGATTTCAAGAATGTCATTTGAAATTCAATACCGCGGGTTGAAAAGCGTCTTCAGGGTAGCGAAGGGATAAATTACTTCAAATATCCGGTCTATGAGGGGAAAAGAAAGTCGATGCATTAAACTAACAAGGGGATGCCACAAATTGAAAAGTTCAGATTCGATTCATACTGTGGGTAATAAAAGCTCATGGCTTCTTCGCCGTTGTAGTGAAAATCGTCAATATAATATTCCGTTGCGTTCAAATACTGTCTGCGGTTCGGCTACTTTAAGGCCGCATAGAGCAAGCACTCTGTTTCATAAGCCCGTCGTCACCGGATTGAATAGCACTGGTAGCAAACATTTTATTTATTCAAATGTGTATACAGTATCCTGGCAGTCAGTTTCAACAATTATGCATATTATTAATTTTAAAAGGCCGTTTTTTGTTGAAAAAAACCGTTGTTTCCAAACTCCATTATGTCGTTTCGCAAACGAAATTAAATTTCGAAAATAGAAATATTTGCTACGGGTCGTATAATATACAAATATCGCTATTCGACCCTTGCAGTTTGAGGACAGATGTTGTTTCCCGCAATAGGAGACTGGGAGGTTCGAAAGGAGACACCGTCGGTTTATCCACAACATAAAAGGAATTTGAAAAAACTGATTGTTTTCGTGATTGTTGAAACTGATTGCAGGGAACTGTCTGTATACATATGCCAATAAATAAATAAAAAATTTGAATTAATAAATAACAAAAAATTGCCCGCAACCAGATTTGACTCGGCGACGACGGGCATATAACGCAGAGAGCTTGTCCGCACCGTTTGAAGTCTACCTAATGTAGAAACTATTTCAACGCAACGGAATATTTCTATGCCAATTTTCTCGACAACAGCGATGAAGCGCGTGTTACTGCTTTGCCACATTACCCCTGTCCATGTGCTTTCATTACACACAGTACGAATTGAATCTGAATTTTAAAATTGACGGCCTTCCCTTATAAGTCGTTAAATATTCACATCAACAGTAATGTTAGCAAGGGCCCTTAGTACTATTCCTACAGATTCTTTTTAGGTTTGCACTGGACTAAACTGAATAAAAAAAACTTTTAACTGCTATTCAAGAAGATTTTGAATTTTGGGAACAAGGGGTGATACCTATAGTCCGCGTTTTAATACACTGCAGTGTCCAGTGTAGTGCTTAGATAACTTTAGACAAAACGATCTAGCAAAACAGAGGATACCGCTCACCCGTCTCACAAACATTTTGTGCACAAAATAACTAACCAACTTACAATGTCCATACACTTTGGACAGTAAAAATGATGATGTGGTTTAAAAAAAAAGTCTACAGTTGAATAACTCGTGCTGCACGGAGCTGAGTGTATACTAACCTCCGACTTTGTATTTGATACCCAAAATTTGCCTCCCATAATACAAGCAATGGGATGACCAAGAAATTATAACTCAACTCACTCTCTTCTCTTGAACGTCTCCTTCGTATAAATGAATATTTTTGAAATGTTTTCCTATCCCCACCAATTTGAGTTAAATGTTATACAAAAATATTTAAACTTTAGGTCGTCAACAATAAATTCCTTCCACCGCTTGAAATGTTAAACACCCTTTAATTTTTTTTATCTGTGTACTTAATAAGCTTCTTAACGTCTCTGTTTGATGTTATTATATATCGCTATACCATCTGCAATGTAAACCATTAATTTAACCGACAAGAATCCTTCTCTGGTATTCTGCCGGATAAGTTCTTCTGTCCACAACGTTTCGGCAGCAAACTCCACTGCTTTCATCAGGTGAGATGTCATAGCGAAGCTACTACTGCGACGACACACTAGACGCTGGGTACTTATATGTGCTAGGATTTCGAGGCCTTCACAATCGGTGCTGTGTCGTCGCAGTAGTAGCTTCGCTATGACATCTCACCTGATGAAGGCAGTGGAGTTTGCTGCCGAAACGTTGTGGACGGAAGAACTTATCCGGCAGAATACCAGAGAAGGATTCGTCTCAGCCATATGCCACGAAAAACTTAATTCTCACAACATTAATATAACCATTCATTAAATTAATGAATAGAAATAGTCTCAATATATTATCCTATAGCACTACAGTATTCAATTTAACCTATTTTGATCCAGAATTTCCTAGCTTCATAGCTTTTTTGCTTTTTACCTGTTAAGAATTCCTCTGTTTAGCAGTCACTTTTTTTTAACAACTTTCATGATTTTTAGCTTTCGAAACACCATTTTATGTTTAACTCTGCCAAATGCGTAGGAACGATCTAGTGCTACATCATCAGCTTGGTATCTCTTGTGGTATATCTTTAATACAGCTGTAGCAACAATATCGACACCAGCCATTTTATATGTATTTAACTTCTTTTATTCCTTCGTAATATCCTCAGAACCTATTTTAAATATTTTAGTGTACTCGTTTCTGCTTATGTGGAGAAGCTCCTCCTCGAATGTACACCATGGAGACAGAAGTTTTAAAGTAGCTCCAATCATTCTAATCAAGAGCAACAATGGAAGTGGCATGCTCGTTGAAGGTACATGCGATCAGCTACCACAACTCACGACAGAAATCTAACTGAAACATTGGATCGCTGACAATACCTCAACGAGAGGCCGACACATATTAAAAATAAACAAAAATTACAATAGTTCCTCTGTTGTTCTTGATAATTATAGTTTTTATTAATAATGTAATGCGTAATGATCTGGAGTGCAGTGGCATTCAACAGGAAGGAGAAAACGAACATCTCAAGCGATCATTTCTGATACGAGCTATGCCTGCAGTACGTATTTGTAAAAATGGTTCAAACGAGAAATACAGAGCACATTATAGTATATTATATATCTCCCATACAAAACAAATGGCCATATAAAGATATTTTCCTGTCAGCATCAGAATGTCTGCTTAAAAATATCTACCGAGTGTGGCGAATGAGCGGTAACGCTCTGGCCTCACATTCGGGAGGACGTGGGTTCGAATACCCTCCAGCCAACCTGATTTAGGTTTTCCAAAAACGTCTATGGCCAAATTCCTTTCCTAATGCCTCGACGGTGGCGCGGTGTAAACTCCGAATAAAAGAAATTTATCAGAAATGATATTAATATTAATATTAATAATAGATCAAATATCAAAACAAGATCGGATGGAATTGAAGAATTAAGTGAATTATGCAACTTGGAAAATAAAATTACAACTGATGGCCGAAGCTGGAATGATTTTTAAAAGGGAGAATAGTACTTGAAAAAGAGCTTTCGTGAAAAATAGAAATATTTTAGATCCAAATATTGGTCTAGAGAAAAAAACTTTTTAAAACTCTATGGATGGAGCACAGGGCTTTATGGTAGCGAAGTATGAACTTTAGGAATACCAGAAATATGGAAACTGAATCATTTAAAATGTGGTGCTATAGAATGATGCTGAAAATTAAGTGGGCAGATAAAGTTCGAAATGAACGAGTTTTTGAAATTATGGGTGAGGAAAGAAGATTGTGGAAGAGTCTTACAGGAAGAAGAGACCGAATGGTAGGTCATATTCTGAGACATGCAAGACAGGATAATTTGTTAGTGGAAGGAAGAGTCGAAGTAAAAAGTGTAGAGGAAGACAGATATTAGAATATATGAAGCAGATAATTGAGGACGCGGGTCGCATGGGTTATGTTGAGATGAAAAGGTTAGCACAAGAAAGCAAGGGATGGAGGATTGCATAAAACAAATCGAGAGACTGATGACGGGAAAAAGATAAAATAAACAAATCTACTCCAGATCAATGTATTAACCTATGTGGATGTTTTTGTAAGACAGTAAACTAATACTGAAACGAATAAAGTTTAGAATCATAGCTACGTAAATTTGTGTAATGAATGTGTTACTTAAAAATCGAGTGACCATGTTTTAGAAAATGGTGTTGCGATGCTTCATTTGGTAATGACTTGATTAGAATTTTTGATGCTGACTTTTGCTGTCCCAGTTTACTGCCGCTGATCTCTTAAGGCCGTCAGACTATTGTGCCCTCCGGGCGGATACAAAGTGCAGTAACCGCTGGCAGTAGAGAATCGTCTTCCTCGCCAGACACACACACCCCTCCCTCCGCCGCTACCTTACGCGAGGCGTCGCCGTCGGGACGCCGCCGCCGGCCGAGACGTCGGAGGATTTTACGACCAATATAAAACTTGACATGTACGCAAAGTCGGCGTCCGCGGGGAAATAAAATTTTATTTGCCATCTCCCGGCAAGATCGATGATTCACACTGAGTGCACAAGTCAGCCGTAAACTGTCCTCTTGTTTATGTCGGATTTATGTAACAGGCGACGTTCCGAGTTTCGACTGATAAGGTGCGACGTCCATTCAGCAGCAACTTCGCCGCTACTTACAAATTAGTTGGCTCTTGCGGCAACTCCCGTTAACTCCGTGCTAGACCAGTTCGCTCTGCGTCATAAAAAACGCTACCCTCACTATTACACACGACGCAGCGTTTCAAACGGGACAGTGACCTGGAGGGGTGGTTGTGTTTATGCCCGTTCTAGCTGCTATTATGTTGCTGTTTTACTTTTTTTCAAATGTTTTATCATTCTAATCTTTATTTCATCCCGTGCTTGGACGTAATCAGTTTGGTATCACTGTTTGGTGACTCCCTTCATAATTTGTTAGTGATACGCATTTCAGTTTGCGTTAAGAGTAGTGCGGAGACGCGGGTGTGGGAACAGTTTGTTAACATTCTGCAGCAGTCAGTCCGTGTTTTTCACAACCCGGAAAATGTCCTCGCGCGGAAATGTCTAGGCATGCGGTTAATATGACGTCTTACCTGATCGCATCTATACACCTAGTGTTAAGCACCAAGTCTCTCTCTCAGCTAACAAAATTTTCTATGCCGCAGCCTACACTGACTTGTAAAATAGATGAGTCATACATTAAGATGACGGTAGCCAATTTCTGTTATGATTTCAAATACGTGTCAATAAACAAATACAATGTTCCCGACAAAAAGTTCTCAGCCTTTGAATTCGCTATGGTCACCTATTCTGGCTTCAGGCACGGTGGTTTTAAGTAAGTATTGTGTCCGTCAAATGTTGTCTGTACATTTTGGAAACAGTGTACATTTTGGAAACAGTGTAGCTCACAAATTCAATCAGAAAAGTGGTCTTATTATTAATTTTTTAAAAGAATATTTTTACTGCAGCCGTCTCATATATAGAAGTAACGAAAATCAGTGTGTTATTCTTATTGTATGTTTTTTGGTCGGCCAGGTATTGACATAACAAACATTAAGGAGTAATGGTTGTTTTCTGGAATTTTTAATTGTAATAAAGTATTACTCCTGCTTTCATGACTTAAAAACTCAACAGTAAAAAAATAAATAAAATGTAACACACATTAAGGTCCTGTTGAGCGTTGATATTTATATCTGCGTGTACATAAAGATATTGGAATTACTGATGTACAACAGTTGGTTTCAGTGTTCTAGATCGCTTCGAAAGAGTATTAAAAACCTTACCCAAATTCAGTCAGACAAGTGGCCTTATTATTAAATTTGTAAAAGAATATTTCAAGCATATTTTCACTCCAGTCGTCTCATATGTACAGGTAATGAAAATCGCCTTTTTGATATCTAGATCAGGAACACGGGAGGAATGGAGACTAGTAACGGGAAGGAATTCAACCCTGATCGAAGGAACTATCCCGTCATTCATCTCAACTGATTTAGGGAAACCATGCATAGTAGAAATATGGATGAATGGATCTGCGCTCTAATAAGCATTCCTCCCGGATGAAACACAGGTTTTCCTGATAAAAATCGACGCTGTGGACTGGTTCTAATATTTTGTACCACTCTGTTGGCTAATTATTACGCAGTGCGAGTGGGCCTCGCGTGGTAAAACTCTCAATTTCCTAGTTCATACGGAATTACCCTTAGCGGTAAAATTTGCTGTGATTTTCTTTGGTTCGGATGTAGCGTCAAGCAAAATCGTTTAATTGTTACGGTATTAATTTACCACAATACGCGCCAGATTATTACGATTATTATTATTATTTAAGAATCAAGGATTTTACTACATATGACTGACTGTAAGGGAAGTACATTAGGAGTCGGTTGGCTTTGATGATTTTTATTCATCATTAGCATGGTCAAATTTGCAGCTTTTATCATACCGCCGTATGCCCTTGCTGATGCCAACCATTTTATTCCTACTGTCAGGTCGTTCTACGTACTAATGGAGGAAGTGAAGTGTTGTCATCTGTCTGCGAAATGTTTAACTATGTTCTGGGTGTGATAAGTATTTTTGCTAGCGAAATGTGTAGTTTATGAGAGAGAAATTGGCTACCATTCTGCCATTCGCCTTGATGGCTGCGAAAAATCGCCTACAAACCTCAATCAGAACCTCCGCGGGGTCCTAGGTCCATGCCCGGTCCCGTTGAACCTCTTTTCCCCAACTTAAATATCACTCCTATTGGCAACCATTCTTTCTCGTAAGGTTTGTTTGATATCTTTGGATCCGTCTGATACTGATAACAATCTTATCGATTTTGTCTTGCATTGTATCGTCATGTAACACGAAATTACGAAATTTTGAGATGCATTATTCACTAAATGTACACAGACTAACAATAAATGTTCCAGTAAGAGTCCATCAGAGAATGTAATCAAGTGACTGTCTCGGGAATATCTTATAACAGTCCGTTCCCACAATGACGATCTGGAGTTAACTGGACAATGGAAATCATAGGGTGGACGTACCCATCCAGGGAAGGATAAACGGAGGACAGCATAGTTTGTTAATGGTGGCGGAGACGTGTTCATGTAGACTATCACATCACGAATTGGTTTATCTTTTCCGCTAGTTGTCACTGAGTAATACGTTTTCAAAACTTCCGCATGTTTACGTAATGATCGCTTTTCGTGACAAGCATGAAAGCTGAGCTCACAGACCTGTTGACATCAAAACCAGTTAATTATTCTGACGAATTGTTCGATACTCTATACTAATAAAAAGGTAATCTTGGTCACGATGTAGTCATGTCACGAAGTGACGTCACGCTTCCGCCTTCCCTGTCCAACTAACAACGATCAGAGACTGCGTCGTAGCTGATATGCGCGTTATTTAATAATATTTCTATTTAGTTAAGCGTCAGCGAAGAAATGAATTGCCAAAACAATGAAAGAAAAGTATGTATTGAATTTAAATTAGCATATTAATTTTTACATATTAATTTTAACTATTTATGTTAACTCGAAGCAGATGTTTTAGATAAATTCTTAACCCCTAGATATACAAGATAAATGCTTTAATATTCGCGCAACAATATTAGCGGATGGTATGATTAGATTGAAATTTAACCGGAGTCAGAATGACAACTGGCATTTGACAATACACCAAAGGGTACAAATTATTTTTTTAAGAGTTAATTTGTTTTCATTAGCGCCACAGTACTTCGTTTGAATGAAAATAAATCCTCATTAATTGCGTCCTGGATAAGGACTAAAACTAATATTTGGCGACCTAACTCAAGTTGTTGAGATCTATTTTTAATTTCCTTTGCTATCACTGACGCCATCTTACAACCATGTGTAACTGTGTCAGCCGTTCAAACGTTGTAATATGCATTTAATCACGAAATAGAATGATGTGGGAATTTGTAAAGATTTTAAGTCACGTTTATATCACGATGGATTAATTCACGTGTGATAGAAGCTCTGATTGGAAAAAAATTACCAAGAGAAATGATGAATAATTTACGAAAAACACTGAAAGAGTTTAAAGTAAACATTAGTAGAGGGCAAAATTAGGTGCGAAGAGGAAATGAGAAAGACGGATGTGTAGGGAGATTGCCCCCGGAGCCTGCGCTCCATCGCAATTTTATCAATTATTATTATTTTCTATCGGCAATATTAGCGGTGTTTGTGGTTAGGTCGAAATGCAACCTGGACAAGGATAAACTTGAAATTTTTTTCTGCGGAGTAAGGTAAGAGGAATTGCATTGAACATAATTTTAAACAATTAAGCAAATGGGAATAAATGACTTGCCAGGACACTTTGTCAACCCGTCATTTTTGCCGGACTGTGAGGCTAGGTATAACAAAAACACAGACTTCACGGAAGGACTGTTAATTTTGTGTAATGTAAACAACAGCGGCTGTAAAACCCCTACCTTAAGTCTAGTGTTGAGTGTAGGTACGGCAGAAGAGAAGTGGCGGTTAAGGTGGAGGAAGATGGCCCGCAAGCAGACAGAACTCTTGTAGCGGACGGGGGCCGTTATTTACCCTGAGCAGTGCATAGGGCGGGGCTGAACCATTTGTCTGCCACTGTGCACGCACGCAGGTGAGCGGCAGCGACCACCGAAACTACTGTGCAGGCGGTCACGCAAATCCCGCAGTCCTGTCAGCAACCGTAATTAGCTTTTTCGTGTACCATCCCGTGTTCAGCTTACTGTGCGAACAGCAGCTTGGCGCTGCGCAAGACGACTGTTACGTAACTGTCACAAGAAATTGGTTAATAGGTTTAATAATTTAACAGTCAGAATTAAAAAACTCAATCATTGACAGGATTTGGGTTTTCATGTGGTTTCCCATTTAATATAATTAAAATAAACTTTTTTTTTTTACTTACGCCAACAGTTTTCACAGAAATAATTGAATTACTGAATCTAGTCGCCTAACGAAGCCATTTACGTTTAAACAATAAATATTTTATTCCAGAGGAAGGAAAACCCATTGGTAATGGCTTTCATCTTTTATAAATCGCGTAGAGAATGAAATATTCTAGAGATTCATCCTAAACAAACAATTCAAAATATTGTATTGGTGTAAGTATGTGGATAGCATAATCTGTCTAATAATTAAACAACAACAAGGAATAGATGAATTCCGCTATGACGTAAAAAACATTATTAGAAACAAACTCAACCGTCCAAAAAGAAGCAAAAAACCAAATACACATCATACACATAACAATTAAAAACATAGTAAATTAACATAATCTCAGCATCTATGGAAAATCAAACATTGCAATAGTAATACATTCGCATGTATCCACTGCTTTGCGCGCGTAATCCTTTGTGTGTACAGAAATGAGTAATCCTTTTTTTTCAGGTACCGAATATTACCATGGAGAGGCAAAAAGAAAGTACTAGTAAAACTACAGATAAGATCTGTGTAAAGATCTCAGATTGAAACGTTTTCTCATTATAACAAACACGGAAAAATGGGGGAAATAAATCATTACCCACGAATAGGACTGCGACCCATTAAATAGTGTCAACGAAAATTACTATTGCTAATACAGTTCAAGAACAGCTCATCTATACTATTATAAATCTGTAAGCAAGCTGCGTGTGTCTCATTATTTGAATGGGAACTGCACAAAAGCTACCGCAACAAAATGGGTGGTATTTTCAAATTTTAGATCTAACGGTGCAGTTAAAATCTGCGGAAATAGCTAATGACTTATACGTACCGAAGTACGGAGGGATAATTAAATACATTTATATACATGAAATTATGATACGCTTCACAATGTAACTGAGATGTTCACTCCTTGCACAAAAAACTAAAAAAAATATCACACAACTTAGAATTCTGTTGACTTCGAATTGCGCGTGTTTTAGTACTCTTGCTGTTCAAAATGAAGTTGTATTATGAAATTAATGTTTATAATTTATGTTACACGTACTTTGAATCCGGAAATAGACAATGTTATAACTACCAAAAAGGTATTTAGCGATGTATTTCATGTGTTTAGGTGTATCTGGATTTAGTTTGATTTTTAAGAGAGAATATCAGTATAGATTATGGTTAGGTCGAAATGCATCTTGGGCCAGAATGTTGTTACAACAATATAAGGCATTAGGAATTCAATTATTGTTAGCAATTAATAAGCTGCTTTAATGAGTACCATGTCAGTGATGACGTGTACTCCCGGAAACAAAACAAACGTTGTGCATGCCTATCCTATATTTCCGTCATGTTTTTTGGTCCAAGCCGCATTTCAATCTAACCACTTCAATTTTGAGATACGATGAAGAAAGATGGCTCGAAATTTGGTTAGAATCATAAAAGTTATTAAGCAAGAAACACATGCTACTACCCACGGCATAAGAATATACACATATCGTATAACGAAAATTTGTCAGTGATTTCAGATTCGTTGTTGCAAATGCTATCGTTGGCGGCAGAGATACTTTTAGAAATTACGGTCAACTGTACTGCCAAAACTACCACAGACGGTAACTATCGTGTTGCCTATGTCTAAGGTACTTTCTTTTGCCTTAATATGATGCACTTTTTATCCCCAGGAAAGTGTTCCAAATTTTTGTCTAAAAGGTCAACTGATTCTTGATTCGTCCTTATTGGAACCGTTATAGATAACGTTTGACGTAGCTTTTATAGTATGAAAACTGAATCTAAGGTAATAAACTAAAGAAGAGGAAAATCTTTAAATGAAGTTTATATTTTTTGCTTCTCCAAGTTAATATTCGGTACTAAAATAAAAAAAGGGTAGAATATTTCTATTCTCGCCAAGACCCGCGCGTGCGGAGCAGCGGGTAAATGCTAGTACAAAATAAAAAAAAAATATGTTTCTCGGCGTAACGTCCAATTCCTATTGCTATCAAATAAGGCTGTGATATCGACATTAAGCACAAGGATGTTTACCTTAAATCAGATCCACAATTTAGTTACACTTTTTGAAGTGCGTCTATGAAGCAGTAGTTTGACTAACGTATTCCGTTTGTTTTAACTTACCGTATCACAGAAATTGGAGGATAACGTAATAGAATCTAAAGCATAGTACAGCAGCGTGCTGTTTGGTGACTCTTTAAGCTCATATACGTTTATGTCATTTAAATTTAACTTACGCTTATTACGTTTAATTAACGAATTCATTTTTTAATTTTAGTTGATTTTAATGTGGATTATACCTGTATGCTCCCAAAATTTGAAAATACCATCAATATTGCTGCCGTAGTTTTTTCTTAATGCCATTTCAAACTCTCAGACATACGCATTTTCAATGCAGAATTATAATAATATAGATTCTGGCTCCATCCACCTCATCAAGCACAAACAGGCAAAACTCAAATACGTTTTGTACACAATCGGTGGGACCTCATTTTCCAAAGAAAATTACACATTAATGACCAATAATATTTTTCCAATAGTATCCTAGACTGGTTGTAGCACTGGGGTGGTGGCAAAGCTTGATCACAAGACTAAAAAAAAATGCAAGAAGTGTAAAAAACACACAAGGTTCATTAAATAGCTTACTAACCACACTTATAAATTACACACTGCAGGATTGCAGGCGGTAGTACACAATGGCGCACCAGATGGAAAACATTATAGCTTTCAGAACTGACGACATTTTGCAAAAACGGTTTAACAGTACCGCACTTGAACATATACATAAACAGTGAGAAATATATAAATTGACGTTCCAATAGTGTATTGCCATATACATCGGGAAATTGGGCAGAAAATTTGAATTCCATTATAAAGAGTATTTGAGTCTACAAGGTGCATTAATCATTCCACATTTCCCGAACATATATTTGGAAACTAACATTAGCACACTGGAATAGACAGATGTGCAAATAATGACAATTTGCCACCTAAGAAAGAATGAGCTGACAGTACAAAAAAATTTTTCACATACTGCGTTAAATGAAGGTAAAGATGTAATCAATAAAAATGACCACAACACGTACCAAAAATTTATTCTCAATACAAATTTCGAGCAAATTTAATAATAATTTTAACTGAAGTTGGCTGTTGCATTACTACGGATTAACTCGAAGGGTTGATTAATTAATACCTCATTCTAAATTAAGTTCGTTATTTCGAGATTCTCTTAGAATGTTACTACTCGTATTTGCACCATTTATAGACGTTGATAAAATGTAAACTTTGTTTAAAAAAGAGTTATGTGGTTTATATGTTCAAAAATTTCTTTTTAGGTTTCACAGTTAATATAATTTACCTTTCAATACTTTTAAAGCTAAGCAAAATCACGAATACAATATCCGAGCAATAGTGGAAAATTTCATAGAAAATGTGTTTTTAACTGAAAGAATATCCGATATTTGAGTTCCACAAGAGAAATCTGGATCAGCAAACAACATAAAACATACATCTCTGTACTCGACAACGAACGTAAAAGGTGATTGCGATTGCTAAATTGTGGATTCGGTAAACGAAACTGGCTGCTGGTAGTTAAAAATATTCATCATGTTTGCATGATAAATTTCCGAATTATTAGTGCAGCACACATTTAACGCTAACGCCTGCGCAAACAGTTTCCAGTGACTTTTTGCTCGCTAGTCCGCGGGTTCCCATACATTTACAGCTGATTAATTTAGTATCGTACATAACTGAGGCAAAAGTTACGTTCAATTGTTTCCAGCGAAATCAATCATCTCGCTCGTTTTTAGTAACGGCTGAATCAGCACTCGAATTTGTTGATACGTTCTTGACCATTAATTTCATTTGATTCTGTGCTGCTTTAGTTCATAGCGTAACACGTGGCTGTTGCGAATAACTGAATTGCAAATGGTTTTCATTACTCTAAATTCTACATTCGTTAGCAATCAATGCATGAAATTTCAAGGCCGTTTGTTTTGATGGATTAGGGTCGAGTGATTTTTATACATTATAATGCAAGTGTATCGGCCACAGTGTGGGTACTGGAAGAAACAATCGTGAGCTAAGGTTTGGTCCGCAGTGTGGGAGAGATCGTTGTGTACAATTACTTGATTCCTGGACGTACCTTGCTTAGATTCGAATCTTTTCTGCAATAATTATGGAGTTAGGGCATACAACAATGTTGATTAGTCCAAAACTTAGTTCCCCGTTGGTAGGTTATGTATAGTATGTTTCAATGAGCTGGCGTCGAATTTCACCCTTTCCTTGCTATCAACTGCATATTACAGGGGTGGCCAACCCAGATGATGTTGTGGGTCACTTTGGAAATGTATCATAACTCCACGGGTCGCATATAAAATTATGTCTCCCCATGTTAGAGTTAGTCCATCTATAGACATTTCTTTGGAGTGAAAAATAGAAACATAATGAGTAATTATTATTGTGTTTACTATTATTCTTGCATTTAAACATAGATATAATAATAATAATTCTAACAATATCTGTCATATATTCGCAAGAATATCATTTTAAAATCAAATTTATTTATTTCTCATAATTTCGACAGCTAATTTTTGAATATATGGATGCACAAATGATGAATTCTTTAATACATTGGTTTTCACTAAAATAAATATGTTTTGTAAAAGTGTGATGAATCTCGCAGGTAGGAAAAATGTATAAGACGGACCACATGCGACCCGCGGACCGGGGTTGGCCACCCCTAGTAAGTAACAATGTAAACACAAATATTATATTTAACAAGATTCGTCGTATTCATCCACATATTTTCAACAGCTACAATGTTTTTGGATATCTTAATACTGTATCTATGATTGAAAAGGACTAATGGAGCTTAATGAGTTAGCGCTTAACTCCTTCCGGATACGCGGGTTTGATAACTGGTCCGCGATCTTCATTTCGATTTTTTTACAGTATCTTTCAATCATCCAAGCGAATGTTCTTTTCTCTATTCATATTTAACATACAAGTAACCGAGCCCGTTGAGTGAGCGATTCCGTTCGATCCTAACATTTTGAAGGACATGGGTTCAAATCACCATCCAGCCATCCAGATTTCAGTCTCCATGGTTTCCGGAAATCGCTGCAAGTGAAAGCTGGAACGGTTCCTTCAAAAGACCGTGACCAAATACCCCCACATTCCTACGCCAGTAGCAAGAAAAAAGCAGATACAGTTAAAATTTTCCAGGTTAGAATTAATATACCGATCAAGTTACCATGTAACAATTTTAGACAATCCATTTAAATAAAGTTTCCTTTCAAACTAACTCTAGTTTAAAAGATATTCAAATAAGATACGTCATATATTAGCCATTTAGTATAGAATGGGGATTGTGTAAGCTTGATGAAGCAGCTTACCACTTTCTCCTCCCCCCCCCCCCCACGCGTTCTTACACTGGAACAGTTTCTCCTGCGCATGCGCAGAAGCCATCCCCTCTCCCACGCGTGTTTTGGCAGGGGTCCAGAAGCATAAATCTGTCGCCACCGCCAGCCGGTTAGCTGGGCTACGCGTGACCCGAACGCTCGATGCAGGCCGATATTACTGCCGGGGTGCACGGGCGGGCAGTAAACCATCCACAGCACACAGGAAGCAACTGAGCTACCCCCAAGATACCCTAAATCTACGTCCCAGGCCAGATATCAGACACACAACTAGACCGGATAACTATGTGCCGTTTTCCTTCTGCGACTGTTCTTTCTTATTCTATGTTACAGTATATTTCCTGGAACCACCAAGTTGGATCGAGAATAGCTAATAAAGTGGATAGGTTTTGGTAAGGAAATATGCTAAGAAAATACATCAGAGTTGGAAAACAAAATCCCAAAAATTTGTCTCCTGCGTCTTTGCTGTCTACAGTGAATTTATTTAACTCTTAACAAATGATGCAGACAGATTAGGAATATTACGATCCTTGCTCTACACTAATAATTTTTTTTTTCCATTTTTCTGATGCTGGTTCATCAGTATTTCTGAAAACAAGCCTAATTCAATCCATGAAATTATTTTTATTTATATATTTTTTTAAAATTCTGTCTATGTGGTATTTTATCATATCATTGTACCATTATAGCAGCTTTAACATCCCGGCATTCTCATGTTTTCATTTCAGCATACCTAATTGATCTGACAAATTGTTGTGACTTTTACTCTATGAAAGTACTATTAAATAAGTTTTAAGTTCTGATGAGAGGCCATTGAAAAGTAAAAATGAAAAGTATTTAATAAAAGTTATAGTATTTTTCTTAAATATGTATTGAAAATGTTTAAATGGCGGAATAAAAACTAATTGAGCTTTGAAAATTGTTTACGTGACCTGCCCAAAAAATAACACCAATTGAAGACCCCTATAGCTCTGAATTGTAACTATTTTACACATCGAAACTTATCGATAAAACTTCAGAAGACATGAGACGCTCGAATTCAAGCAATCGTAGTTTCCCGGGTGATTAGGATGGTATACGTCCTAACAATTCTTGGCATCTAATTACTTATTTTTTCTTATGTAAACTAATGAAAAAGACAAAAATAAAGGTTATTCCAGTATAGCACTTTTATAGTTCATATTAATACCGTGAGTACTAGGGTTATGTAATCTGTATTGAGACATTTTTTTCTGCAGGAAGTAGTAATAATTATTACTAAGTTGTTTCTTTGGCCGTTTTAAACCATAATTGGCTGGAATTGCCTTCATAAATACATGTAGCATAAGGCGGCATATTCATTGAGAGACTCCAGCGTTGTATATATGTGTTTATATATATATATATTCCGGACGGCAGAATGGACAATGTACACATTAGGAGGGGTACCCGAAAAGTATTCGGACTTATCAGCAGATTATTCTGCTCTTAATGGCGTATTATAACGGTATATGCATGTCAGAAGGAATATATATTTCACTATAATCACCAAATAATACAAAATTTTAGTTAAATTTGAAATTTTATGGTGTGGTAATAGAATCGTGGAGTAGGCACTGAGTTTTTCAGACTTCTATCACAATTCGTTGTTTTACATTTGGTCGACCGAAATTTATTGTAAACCGGTTTGGCGACATAAATGCTAGAAGTAAATTGTTCCTCAAATGTATTTAAATACCAGTATCTTTAGAGTGATTTACATTTTAAAGTTTCCGGATTACGTATAACAGTTAAAGTCTTATTTTATCTGTAACATAACACTATTTTGATTACACGGTGATGTGCACACTCTACCGTACTGCATCATAAAAGGTATGGACTTACATCTATTAAGAAATTCCATTATGTAATAAAAAATCGTAACGATATTACCGAAATAGTTTTTAAAAAAGTATAAATAAGGGAGGATGTAACATTGTTTTTCAGCTGTCATGGTTTCAAAGTCCGTTTTATATGAGAGTATATGATATATCAACCTCAGAATTCTGTAACTGATGTTTTGCAGATAACTTACCAACTCGTATCCTACCAGAGGCGTTACTATTTCACTGGAAAAAGGGAACTACTTCTCAGATATCCAAAACAATTTTTCAACTTGTTCCTGCAGTGAGCTTCGAGGAGAAACGGAATAAACTTGGCAGCGTTTGCCGGAACTCGTACAACTTCTCCGCCTGTCGGGCTGTTCTCTTTGAAGGGATTTTTCGAGTAGTCCCGTTCTTGCAGAGGGCTTACAGCACACGATGAAGCGCCTTACAACGTCGCTGAAATTTCTTTACTTGGAAAATAAACTTCTTTGTAGAGATATTTTCTTCACTAAAGACTACAAAACATTAACTGAGCTTTTCACGACACGCTTATATGAGAACTTCGCAGTTGAGTTGTTTTAATGTACGTAAAAAGACTTAACTTAGTCCACAACCCGAAGGTTGGTTGGATCCTCCCGAAGGAGGCATACTAAGCCATTGTGTCAGAGGTAGGACGGCCAGTTCCTTTCCTCTGGGACCTACAGTTTAACGTGGAATCCGAACCACGGAGTGTCCTGGCATAGCTCATATGATTAAACACAACTCTCAAAGTTCCTGCGCCTGCCGGGATTCGTACCCGGGGCAGGAGTAGTGAACCTTTTGAAAGCAAGCACCTTAGCCACTGAGCTACCATAACACTCTTAATGTACGTAATGACGACATATTGTTACCAGAGGTATCTATTATACCAGAGATCCGTTTCCCGAGATTTATGTATTTCTAATAACCCACAAAATATATTCGCAGATATCTAAAAACTTTAAAAATAATATCATTTGACGTAATATTTGAATTTTCACAGAAACAGGAATGGATGATATTAACATATGCAGTTTCTGCATGAGATGGTTCAATTTTGCATTTACGAACGGACAACAATGTTGTATGTACTCTAGTTAGAATATCAGAGAACAGGAAAATACATACGACCCTACTGAATACGGTTCAATATCGTTACTGCCAAATGCTGTAGGATCTTTATAGGTTTATAGTTAGTGTTTATACTATATTTTATTTCATATTTTCTGTCATAAGTTTGTTTCAAGGCAGCAATTAAGAATAAGCTCGGCGGCCGTATGAGATGTTGGATACAGCCTAAAATCTTCAACCAAGTTGCTTTCCATTGGAGAAATTCTGTGAAATGCAAGTATCAGCGTTTGAAATAATTTTAATGCTTGTCCTATGACCAGAAAACTTAGCATTTTAACATCACTGTCAGGTTACGCCCAACTATAGTAACTAATCTTATTGTAATTCAATTAGGGAAAGTAGTTGTCCTACTGAGAGTGCATTTTTAAGACACGAATGTTTTTTTAACGAAATCTGTACCTCTAGATCTGTTATCAGTCTCCATGACAGATTTTTTACGATATTAATTACATATGTCCCTTCGTTCTGCATCTTGAATATTCATCGGTTTAATATCTTGGCATTACCTAAAAAATGGTGGATGTGAAACACCATTACGAATTACATGAAAGACCGTCATGCACTAAGAGGTATAAGTTTCCGAATTAGTTTCAACTAGTGGTGTGTAAGGAATTTTAATAACTAGAATGTATGGAAAACTAGCAGTTAAAATACTTTATTACCTGTGAATCCGTGGTATTATATTGAGCCATATCTGTTCGAAAGATATACGTGGAAAACAAATTACGAAAGTGGCCGACACGGTTCTGGTTCTCTGTTTTTAGTAGTTCTGTATTGTTATGCAACATTTAATTTCGATAACTAAGAATAAAGAAGTAAACAATCTTCAGTTATTCACAGAAAACTTATAAACTGAATTATTTCAGATTACCAAGTTCGATGTATTTTATTCGAACAATTGAAGTCGTAAAGATAATTGCCATGAAAATGCAGCGTTTTTGACTATAGGAAAGATTATGTTCATATAATTATTCTTTATCGTTACATACGTCGTAAATTAATTAAAATATATGATACGTTCTTCGCTGAATGAAAATCAGACGTGGGTATAGCACCTTCGGGTGAAATCTGAAAATATACAATACATATTTCGATTAAATGGTCTTGAAATTAGATTTCAATTCTATCTAAATTTAAAAAAAAAAGATTTAGTCTTAACCTTATCCACAACAATGGAAGATTCGTGGTGATTTAAAACTTCATCAGAACTTGAAATTATTAGTATATGTTGCTTAATTATAGAAATGAAATGAGAGACGGTAACAATTAAAAGTGGTCAGAAGAAATTAATGTGACTTTACCAAATTATAATTTAACTGTAGCATTGTCTACAGTTTCTTTCTTAAATTCATTGCTGCCTAAAACTAGTGAAAAGGCACGTGTCGTCGTTTTTGTATGTTGTTGTATCTATCGACGTCGTAACACAACAAAATAAAACTGGTAATTCCCATAAAGAAAAGTCTTTCCTGGTAGAACAGTACAGTAAGTTCTGCGACCTATATGCTTTACTGCTGTATTGTCAGGTCTGAATTTTTGTCGTGTTAAATTTTCTCTGTATCTGTACTATTTAACGTACTTGACGAATACATGCTGAAAACTCTAAAATTTTAATCTCTATTTTTTTTTTTTTGAGAATAGAAAAGAATCATTGGAGCAAAAGGAACTTAAAGTTTTCGGATTGAATTTGGTAGTATGTTGGTGGGGGCGTTAAGATAGTTTTGATAAAAAAAAAATGAAATATTTTCTATATATTTTTTCTTGCTAGTTATTTATTTACACACACGTAAAAATATTTAATTAACAAAAATATTCAAATATTAATTAGCCTTTTACATACTCACCGCTTTAATTAAAAGTATTGGTACAGATAACATGTACTCGCAGATTCTGAAAAACAAGTAATATTCCAGATTAATAATTGATGCTGAATAAACATCTCACAGTATCAAAAATATAAAAGTGATTTTTCTTGAAACTTAACACAAATCATGCAAGTCAAAAAATTGAAACGGAACATGGTACAAAGTGCCATTTTACTTCGTTCTATGAACTTTTCCAATTAGGTTCTTAATTAACGCTATGTTCTAATTTTACCTTAAATGCCATGATACTGAATAGCTCTTAAATTTTAAATTAAAGAATTATGAGCTGTTGCTCTCCGAATTTCAAACCGTAGTTCAAGATATGATATAAACAATCTTGGCAATATTATTTTGTGGCTAGTTAGAAATACGTTTTTAGGACAACCTTCTTCTTTATCATTATGTTTAACATGGCTGACTGGTTCTGTTGCATTTTATGCTGCTATAAAAACCAACTGTCTGTTCTTGATTATACTATGACGCATTGTGTCTTTAAATCAGGCAGATAGCATTAGAGTTACGAAATACCAGCTGCCGTTTCGAATGGAGCGACGTTACGTTTGGTAATAAGACACGAGGACAATAAGAGGGAGGAAATAACCACGAAAAATCGGAGACAAAATTAAGCCTGACGGAAACAGTGTTGGCATTTGTTTTTACAGCCAATAATTTAGGTTTTAAGGCAGTCCCGAATTTTTAAATTGTTTACTTTTATCGTATTTTCAAACTTCTGCTTTGAAACTAGAAATCACAAGTGGAAAAGACAACGCAGGACGCACACAATATCAAATTAAAACCAATCATGCCCAAGCGTGACTCAAACGTCCATTCTTCTAGTCATTTCGCTAGCCCGTAACTACCGGTGCTGGTCCATATTGGCAGTGTTGCATATAGTGTGTATTATAAACTAACGTTTTCGGTCATTCGTTCATGTTACTATAAGTAATTCAGAAAAAAGGAAGTCGTAGGTAATAACAAAAGTAAGATCCCAAATATCAAGATTTTTATATTTGTAATGAAATAAATCTTCTCTTTAAATTTAGTCAACATTCTCCATTTTATTAATGCTCTTTTTACCTAATATTTAAAGTTGTGGTGAGCACGACTCGAAAAAATTTCACTTCAACGTGCGTTTACGTTGTAAAACCACATATTTTTATGATTATTATACTTTTAGAATCCGTTACATTACGAATGCAGAACGGATCCTTTATGGAACAAATTATTTCTCCTGTCACAGCTCATAAAGCTATAAATCATTTAACATGTGAATTTTCAATTTATCATGATTTTAGTTTTTAATATCTGAAACACGATTATATTGTAAAATTTACAAAACTGGTGTAATGTGAATAAATACAGAAGCCCTATGAGCAGGAAGTGGGGAAGTTGAATGAAGACACTTTTCCTTGAAAATCTTCATTGGTACCGAATGAAACATGGCGAACCTCAGATTATGAAAATGTTTAAGTTTTTTTATTCGGCGTTAATAGTAGATTTTTGGGAAAAAACTATTAAAACTCTGTTTCTTTTTTTTTATATTAAATATTACTGATCTGAAAAGTCATTGATAATTACAATAAAATTTAGTCTTCGATAGATTATATAAAAATTGTAACGATCGTTCAGCAGATTATGGTTTTCACAACAACTGATTGTTTTTAGAAAGTTAACTGATTGTGTTTTAGAAAGTTTAACTCTTCATGTGATAAAGTTCACCAAAAAAAAAAAAGATCTCATCGGTTATTCGGTACAGAGTTTCTTGAAATGGAAAATATATAAGTCCTCAAAGTACTTTTTTCAAAATAAATAGCACCACAATGTTTGAAGGTTTATTGGTATAACTTCTTTAGAGACTTTAGTGTTGATGGACCAGTGTACGGAACCCACAGCATGCGTATGAGACGCAGTGCTCACGAAATAATTTGTTTTGCATGGAGGATGCGTTATATTTATCTCCTTGTTTCTCATGAGTAAATTTAAATACAAAGTAATACTTCATATCGCAGTCCATGTTGGAATAAAGAACACTTATAAATACTAGGAAAATTCCAGCTTGCTCATCGGTCTGTCACCCTGTGACGCAACGCTCGGCCTTCGTAGGAGAATTATGAGCGGCCAGATATAGATGTCGTTACTATAGTAAGCTGAGATTTTTAGGTTATCTATTTCGTTCAGGAAACCATTCAATATTTTTTAAATTCTAAACAAAAAAGTATTTATATTATTTAAGTGAACTTATTCATTATTAGTTGCTCATTATTTTTAATCGTACGGGGTAGATGTTTTTGCTATCTACTTCATCTTTAGCTGTTATATTAGGCAAAAAGTATGTATAACATTACTACAAAGTGAATTTTACAAGCGTTATTTAATAGAAATTCTATTTAGTAAACGAATACAAAGGAATAAATTGTATTCAACCCGTCATTTTGAATGGACGTAGAAGCTAACGTAGAACATACAGTAAGTAGTCTGTTTGGTAAGGCGATGATGTATTTCTGCCTCTGTAGTCGACATTGTACGGACTACGGTCAACTGCATTATTCATGTGTTGTGGCAATAAGCGCTAGTGGCCGGATCCAAATACAGGGAGCAGCACCGGCGCTCACGCTGGACGCAGACAAAACACTGTCGCTGTAGCTTAATGGAGAAGGATGCGGCGCCCCCTCTAGTGACAAAACAGTGTCGCTGACAAGAAGTCACCCCAGCGATTACATTTCACGCCAGCGACACTAACAAACCGCGCAATCCTGTGAACCGCGCCTTACTTTTATTTCTTAATTCCCTGCTACGAGGTGGATAGCTACCTCTCTGCTGTCAGGGATGCTGAGGGAGGGAGGAAATGCTTTGAAACCTCACTGAGATGTTTCTCAGTCAAGCGAAGTTGCTTTTCCCCAAGTCGCTCGTTTAGTTGCAGAAAGAAAACGCGAGAGAAAACGGGAACGTCGTAAAATAACACACAGCAAGTTTGCAGAGCGAACACTTGCTTTCACTTCAGTTCCCTCCCTGTAATGTATGCGCAAATACAGGGCTCAGTGGCAAAAGGCACACCTCGTTTATTTCTATTCCTTTAGCTGCGGTTATGTTTTTCCAACTCAAAATTCTCAGTCATTCTACTTCATAGCAACTCACTTGTTTATTTGTGTAGATTACATAGCAATAGGGTATTATTTCCATAAAGTAGATAAATTAAATTTAGTTATTTAAATAAATAATCTAAACTGTTTTACTGGAACACAATCTAAGCTATTATGCATATCACTGTATATTTATGTTATCTTCCTATTGGATGAGTCTTAGCGCTTAGGATTTACATTAGAGAAGACTTGGGTTCAAATCTCCGTCCGACCATCCAGATTTTTTTCTGTTGTTTTACCGAAATCGGTGGAAGGGCCAAATTGGTTCCTTCAAAAGTCTGTGGTTGAAATCCTTCCCATTCCTTGCCCCTAATTCCTCCCGTCCGCCGCTAATGACCACGATGTCGACAGTGAGAGGAACACTGCATTTCTACTTACTAAGGCATTCTGATTTGAATGAGTGCAAATATGTGCCACAAATATGCAGTGGGAGTTGAAAGGGTTAGGCTATGGGGAAAGGACACTGAGGCCGTAAATGAAAAGTTTATAACAACAAAAAGACAAAGAATACGTCTTTCAAATCTATAAAATCATGAACGGACCCTAAGTTGTAGTTAATAATCAGGAAACGTCCATCTGAGAGAATATAAGGCTAAAATTACGAAGGGACAAGTTTGATTAAACCAAATATTGTACGCCTCAGCAATCAGTGAGGAATTAAAAAAAAATCTTGATTTTTACTATAGTACACGAAGTTATACTTTAGAAATGAGCAAATGCACTCAAAACCAGACTTCATGCTGCCTGATGTCTAAACAATAAATAATAGGACATGTTAAATAAACATCAGCAGTGATCTTCCAATCTTCTACCGGCATACTGTATCCGAAGTGGTCTGAAATCTGTACACTGAGTCACTTTTGTGAAGCTATGATTAAGGTTCACCAACAATATTCTGATCCTGTGTACAAATTATATTCACTACAGTTTATGAACGTAAATGAGACATTGACATTAAAACATATACACAAAAAAAAAAAAAAAAAAATATTTCCTGCACCCTGCAACTTTTGTCCTAAAATTATTGCTATCAGGAGTAGTTGTATTTTCTTCGTAGGTGCTATGAAATAATTCAATAATACAAGCAACTAGTTAAGCTTAAGACTCCTCATGCAGGGGAAATTTACTATAACATGTTTATACAGAAAATTAGTGTATGTGTTTCTTATTATTAATGGTTATTTGAATGAACAACGTAGTAAAAATAATTCATTAGAGATGTTAATTTAATGAAGCCCAGCTTCATTACGGACCATGTTTTATGAGACATGTTTCTCCAGCAGTTTAATTCCATCTCCGTTCCGTTATCCCTCTCTCTTCACAGTTATATACAAGCGGACCTTTGTCATCATTCAGAACGCAGCCGTACTCTGTTTCTCATTTAAGTCAGATTAATTTCAACTTAGCCGGAAGCCATTACGAAACGCGCCTCACAATTATAACGGAATATCGCCTTAATTTTCATACCCGTGGCTGCAATTCGTATCCTCCCGCTTCACACTCAGTCTTATTTCTTTTAGTGGCACAGACGTCTCAATTTCAATTCCTCGCCGTGAAAATTGTAAATCAGAACAAAAGTTTTGCAAACAACTTGATGAAACTTCGGATTTACCTCCTATCAGTACTGCTGTGGCTTTTTCTAAAATGTTACAAGAAAAAAATTGAGTTCATATTGTAAAAATATTTCGAAACACGGGTTTGGATATAAAACCACTTTGCAGTGAACGATGCTGTATGATCTGGTTGTAATGCATAGCCATGGTTTCCCAAATCACTCCAGGCAAATGCCAGGATACTTCCTTCAAAAGGCAATGGCGGAATTTTTTCCCATTCCTTGCCCCCCCCCCATGCTTTCCCGTCTCTAAAGACCTCGCTGTTAGAGAGACGTTAAGCAGATAAAAAAAATGCATAAGATAGTACCAGTTTAGGTTGTGTGGTACTAGACAGCTAGTATCTTGGTAAGACTCAGCAGGCGAAACTCTGAGGATTATCCCATGCATGTGCCGAAACGTTCGGACTAATTACAAGCGAGAAATTAGGCAACACATTTTATTAATATTATGACCTCTGATAAGAGTTAGTTTTATGTTAAGTTATTTTAAATTAGGCTAATTGTTCCCGAAATAATTATATCATTTGACGAAAGAACGTTAGATTCAGATTAAGTAAAATGAAAAAAAGTGGAAAACAGATCAATATAGAAATTAGCGATCGGCTAACAATTTCCTCTTGCTTTCTCAATAACGTAGGCAATGAAAGTCTTCGCCATTATTTTATATTTTGTGAAAATGCATAGAATTACTATTTTCATAATTCGTTTATATATACATGGAAAGTCTTCTTGTGGTCATGATGACAAGTGTTTTCACTATGAAATCAGTTGCCCCGAGCCCAGTGGGCGACCGGTAACGTTGGATAAAAGACGTGCATTATAATCACATTAAGATTTCTAGGCGAATGGCAGGATGGTTCCTTTAAAAGGCATGACCAAATTTTTCCAGTTCCGTTAAAGAAAAGTAGCCACTCCATGTATTTAAGTTTTAAAAATTTCTTCTTCTGTGAAATAAATGGATCAACAATATTACAATCATTGAAAATTAGTATCATATAGTATGTGATATAATATTGTGTAAAACTCACAGTTGTTATGATAAGAAACGCGAAAATCATTTGAAAATAAATAATAAAATTCTTTGATGCTCTTTTCCACTTTTCTGCTTGGTCATTGATATCCTATTAATATGTTAAAAGCGATAATAACAGTAACAACTGTAATGATGATTAATTTTGTGGATCTGAAAACCCACAGCTACAGTTGTTCTTCTAAACAAAGAAAAGTGTAATACGATTCTGTTAGATACATTTCAGTGTAAGTTCTCTGTGAGGAACATTCATTTGTTACTGGTAATATCTTCGATGGTAGGAAAATCATAACCACTTCAACTTAATAAATTTGCCTTTATTTTGGCGGGTAATACAAAAAGCCATTCTTTCATATTTCAGCTGCTTTAGAATTATATTTTACTGTTTTATTCGATATTCATAAATAATTATAAGTACAATAAAATCTTCTCTTTACAAATATTCAAGCAAACAAATTAGACTAACAGATTTGTAAATAGCTACGTTATTTTCTTAAGAGGATGTTCACAGTACAGTACACCCGTGCAGAGGCGACAACTCTATTCAGTTGTTACTTAGAGCGTCATGCAAGGAATTGCAATAGGACTACTTCTTTTATTAATTTTGTTAAAGATCTTTATCACAATGTTAATAGTAGCTGGAATAGTTTAATAATGATGCATTTACCCGTTGGAAAGTAGCAGGTTCTGCTAATTGTTATCAAATTCAAACTTGCAATCTTTACATTAGTCATACATGATGCGAGAAATGACAATATGCGAGTGAAATTAGTGGAAAGGCGAAAAAACTTGAATGTAATGCACATAGCTCAAGAAAAAGCTAATGGTAACGAAGAAAGCAATTAAATATTTGACTGTGTTTATTTCCTGATATATTTGGAGGATGTAATAACACAAAGCAGAAAGAGATGGGACAGGAAACAATTTCTTTTGTGATGAGGTTAATTTTACATTGCGGCTAATACAACTAATTCGGAAGAATTGTCTATACATATACAACGGAGATAGCGTGTAGAAGTGTTGTGAGTTCGCATCTAGAATACCGCTGTGCTGTATAGAAACCATGTCTAAACAGACTGATAGATTGAAATACAAAAAAGATTCATACGTTTTGTATCGCTTGCATTGGTCAAATAATACTATCATAAACGATGCAGAGAATGGGTTTCCTATGTACTTAGAGTGGAGAGGCAGCGTAGATAGCATTATTTGTTTACAATCAGCAGTTCAGTAGTTTGCAGGTGATGCAATCGTGTACAACAGCTCGAAAACGCTATAACACTGTGAGCAATTGAAGGGGCATCTGTATGAGATATCTAGGAGGGTAGATACATACCTAAAAATCTGAAGATTTTCTATTAGTATAAGTTGGTGAAGGAGTCATTTGTTGAAGACCTTAAATGTAAATATCTTAGCATAATTTCTGATGCTAAACACATGACACATTGGGGTGATGGTAGGAAGTGGTTTCAAATTCATTCTTTTTTTTTTTTTTGAGAGTCTGATGAGGGTTTGTATCAGATACGTAAGGGAATTAAATAACAAAACCTTGGTCTAACAGTTGCTTGAATGTTGAGAATTAGTATGAAACCCATATTTTGGTTATTCAAGACAGGTCTTGAACGGAGGGCAACTAAATTTGTTAACCGCGGAACAATGTTAGTTACTGATATGATAAAAAAGAAAAGCTACGTTGGGAGTCATTGCAATGCAGGAGGAGGGTGAGGAGACTGACTGGTGATTTGCCTTAGATGTATCTTGTTAAAAAAAATTTGGAGCAATCACGAAAGGGATAAAATATCCTTGACCACAATCTGGCACTCGATTTCGGCCGCAAGGGCGTGGGTAACTTTTCTTATATCATGAGAGTCAAGGATTGGAACAAATTGCAAAATGAAGCGATGACCAATGAGCCAAAGACAACGAAAGAAATTAAAATCCGTAAAAACAGATGGGTTGTGGAAATTGCTTTAGACTATTTTAAGATAAAAATCGAAAAATAGGAAAATAGGTTTGTCACGTGCAATGTTTTGAAGTGTGGAGTATATAACTCTGTATAATTTGCGATAACAAAGGGGTAAGGACGTAGAATTTCGAATCATTTCAGTATGTGTGTTGTATCCGATTGAATACCGGGGAAAAACCCACAAATTTGCTCTCTAAACTAATATCATCTTTATTTTTCATTAATCCTGCTGAATTACCGATAAATTAGGTTTCCAGGAAGGATGTGGACTTTTACAGACATCTGAAACTTTGTTACTTACGTGTCACTTCTTAGTCTTCGGAGTCAATACTTTGTAATGATTCATGTTAGTTTTATGTCATTTGGCAAACAGTAATCAACGTGATATTTTGAAAACCGGATTTTTTAAACTAATACATCCATTGAACAAATAATACTGTAGTAACAATATAGACTAAATATGTTAAATATTTTGAAGTAACATACTAATTTCCCCAACATTTCGGAAGATGCCTGCATTTTTGGCTATACATCTATAAAATAATTTAAATCACGATATTCTCAGATTTCAAAGCTATGTGTTTCTTCCATTTCATATAAGCCGAAAATCCATGTCAGCAGTTCATTTTTAAAAATTCTGTGTTCACAGTTACTCATATCACATTTCAACTGTGATACATTATTACTAATCAACATATCGAGGTATTTCCCCTTTAATCAATCTTAAAAGCACGAGAGTTTAGTTTCCGCATTTGCAATTGCTGTGCACTGAGCATTCAGAGCGTATCAATAATTCAGTTTTAATCTCAGCTGGAACTCGTGTACGCAGGCAGCTGAATTGCACAGTTCTTAAGCAGCTCTAACATAGATTTACGAACCTAATATTGAATCGTAGCACTGGAGCACAGCAGTAAAAGATTTTACTGGCCTCCTAACTATAGTATATAACGTATGGTGAATATTCATAAAACTAAGGACTTATCGTTTAACAGCTCAATAAAATGTCATTTATTCAAATAATCTCGTATTTATATTTCCATATATTCTTAATTGCTTAGGAGGAAGCAATAATTTATGTATTATGCTATCAGTTAAATTTTCTTTGGTGATGAAGTTCAACCATAATTAAAAAAAAAAAAAAAAAAAAAAAAAAAAAAAAAAAAAAAAAAAAAAAAACAAGGAAAAGAATGTGAATACAGTTCCGTAAAAATGATCTGCTACTGCTGACTAATCATTGTTTTCACTATTCTTATGTTTTGTTCAATAAACTGCTGTAATTGCTGAGATATGTGGCCAAACCTATTCTCTCCTGACACTCACAGAAAATGTTTTAATTACATCGGCATCAACCTTAACTTAGCCATGCTTAGGATTTAAGATACAGCGAGAATACAATTTATATGTTTAAGTATATATATATAAGGCCGAACCCAGTATTCCTCTTTCAGTTTAGATTGCGTAGCCGAGGTTTACGCTACAGAGCACAAGGCTGCAGATCAAAATTTTGTGTTATTTTCCCGATAAACTTCGAAAACATATCACTCCCGAACTATGCACTCAATGTCAGAGAAACGTCTCGTGAATAACTGCTCTATGTGGCCGTCCCTTTTGCTCTTGTAATTGTTGTAACTACTGTTTTGTCGGATGGCTGTTGTGTATAGTCTGTACCTAGTCAAATTAGTCTCTTCATATTAGCTAAGAATTGCGACGTATTCTTCTTACGCCGCGCCGTTAAGTCTTCTGTACTTGTCTGACACCTAAATAAATTACTTGCGGGTTTCATTGGGAACGGAGAATCATACGGGTATACTCGAATAAAATACTGAAGTCGCTATACTTGATGTTTATTGCAACGTTATAGTAATCTGTCACATGAAAAATACATCTGCGACTCCACGCGAAGTAATGTCAGCAAACTAGGGTATGTTGTAGTAATTATTCTATGACATGTACAAGAACGAGAATTTTGACGGGTACTCGCGGCTCAATCGATATTGACCCGAGGCAATGACTTGACACGAATGGGGAAAAGTTACAAGTTGTTTGCTGCAAGGTGATCTTAGCTACGAGTGTGATTCTGACTCGCGCGTAAGATTTCTGCTGAGCTAATGGCAGTATTTCCGCTCAGCGTTTTACCGCACGTACGCCTGCGCTCAGACTTGACAAAAAAATCACAAGATTTTAATATATTAAAAATGCATTCCTTACATTGCGATGCCGTGATGATTTCCGGCGACTGACACGATGTTTTCTGGTTCAGGTCTTGGTGGTGGAAGAAATTGTTGTCATCAGTAATTGGCGGTTATGGTAGCACAGAAGGTGGCGTATAATGCCTAGTTACCAAATTGAACACAAAAGTCATGGATTAAACCCATAACCTCCTGATAGTGCGCACTGAGAGTGGCGGTGTAACGGTTAGCGTTCTGGCCTCGCATTCGGGAGGACGCCGGTTCGAATCCCCGTCCGGGCATCCAGATTTGGGTTTTCCATGGTTTCCCAAATCACTCCAGGCAAATGCCGGGATGCTTCATTCAAAAGGCCAAGGCGGCCGAACTCATTCCCATTCCTTGCCCCCCCATCCTTTCCCGTCTCTAAAGACCTCGCTGTTAAGAGACGTTAAGCAGTTAAAAAAAAAAAAAAAAGATAGTGCGTATGGAGGGAGGACAGTGTTGAAGGTGATTCGTAACTTAGACTAGCGGTTGTGGGGTCTTTCGGAAGAGTAAGCTTGAATGGGTGGCAAATGCGTTTCACCCTCTCCCTTCCTTCAAGTTTCACTCATTCACAACGCAAAAAACACATTATACTGAACACAGATATTACAGTCGTCCACAGAAACTGTAACACTACATACACCAACATCCCTTACATCCTTATGCATTTTTTGTTTTTTCGTCAACGTTTAGAGGTGGGTTCAAACACTGAGAAAGGTAAGGTGAAAGCATTCTTGTTAAATTTCGCAAGACATTGTTTTCAAGAAGTCTCTCGCTAAAGTACGGCTCTGAAGCCTTGGTCACCGGATGTGGCGAGCTTCATCAACAAAATTTAATAGTTACGCGTTGAAAACTGGACTCATTAACCTCTTGTTCAGTCATCGTGATAATACGTGAACAAATGACTGTAGTTCTCAGTGTGTCGGCACGCTCAGCACAACTGCATACTACTGGCACATTAACTAGGGTTAAAGTACGCCATCAAGACAGTGTTTCTCAACCTCTTTCAATCCGAGGACCAGTAATTTGTCAAAAATAATGCTGCAAACCACTTATATGAGTCTAATTTCTCAGATATGTGTATATTGGTAACATCTGTGTTGTATTTTATGGTAGAATTGTTGCTTAAAAATTCTAAAAGTTGATTACATTTTGATTAGAGTTTTAATATTTAGTAACTAAATGAATAATAATGTTACTGTAGGCTGGACGCAACACTTACCACAGACCTACAAACAAAAATGAAAGAAACAAGACCTAAAACCTTATGTTACCAACCCTACCGTATACTGCGGTCCAACACACATCATACATACTACAAGACCCTCACCAAACAATCATCAACTTAACACTTAAATGAAGGGGGCTCATTTGGATGTTAACTGGAAAGAATTTTTGTGAGAGCAATTTTGTCATATATTCATAACCTGGAAACACAAGTTTTTTTGCCTGGTCACTATAATATTTGTGGCTTTTATAAAAGTTGGGCATATGGCTCATAATTTCACAGTCTTGTACATACGACTTTGCATCTAAATTTTAATATTCTAGCTGCGGACCACCTGTACTATCTTCGCGGACTACAAGTTAAGAAATAATGTGTTATCCTATTCAGAATATCCTTAATAGAATTCGACATTTTAGGCTAACTTTATGGGTACGTGGAGACACAATCATTTTGCATTATAACAGACGTGAAGCAGTTTATAGTCAAACAAAATGTAGCTGTCTTCGGGGTCTTCGGTTTTTGCATCTTCCGATTACGTTCTACTCCCAGATGCAAAATACTAGTTTCCTTGACGATCGCTGACACCTAGAAAATTGTAACCAGTTTACTAACGAAAAGCTATATGACGAAAGTTAATAATGATAATATTTTTTTCCAATTCGGCTTTACTCCTCGTCAACTTCGAGGAGGTTGGAGGAGAGAATGGATTAAGGGGTGGGGTGGGAGGAGGGGAGAGGCAGGGTGCTGGAAGGAATTCGCCCGTTGACTTTTATAAAAACCGTCTGTAAAGTTGCACTGGCTTTTATTTTCGGGTTTAGTGGTGCGTGTTTTTGGTGATGATACCAAAGTTTCAGTTCACAACTGGGTCCTTCGTAAGTTGTTTTACGTTAATGTAATCGTTTTCCTCTATTTGAAGCAACACTTACGAAACCCCAAGGTTGCGACTAAAACGTTGCCATTAACAGCAAAAAGCACTCAGCCCTGAACCCGAAAAGAAAAGTAAGTGCAATTTTACAAAATGACGCCTGCGAAAACTGAAATTTCATATTGAATCTCGGTTCTGAATTTCAGAAACCACGGAATACAGATAATGGATTTATGGATAGTCGAAAGGCGATTTGAACCTGCCTCTTCCTTTATGCCAAGCTTTTGTTTTACCGCTCGCCCGTCGGGTTTGGTACAAATGCTAATACAAGCACTGTGTAACTGAATTCATGTGTCTGAGTCATTTTGGCACGACTGATAATGTAACACGCAATGTCTTTGATGTACTGAGTGCATTAAGTAAGTACCTACCAATTCTAGTCGGATAAATTTCTGTACACGATTAAAAATTCCAATTTATGTACTCGAATACGAAAGAAAATTTCATTCTAAACGTTTAAAGCACTGCTAGTAATAAAACTTTAAAAAACACCCTGAAAATTGCTTTCATTAGTCTGATTTTAATCACGTTTTCTAAACTAAAGTTGAAGTTTCAATGAAGGCTTTTCAAATTGGGAGAAAAATCAAAATGCAATTATAAACTGTTGCTAGCAATCGTTCTGTCCTATTTTGTGCGTGATTTTGTTGAGGTTGGTAGGTAATTTTTTAGGTTTTTACTCATTAAAAATGTGATATACTTCATCACACTCTCGCAAATTCAATAGTTAAGAGAATAATAATATTTGAAACTTCGTTTAGACTATAGCAAGGAAATGGCGTACCAAAATAAAAATATTGGCAGAGGGAGGAATTTTGGAATTATATGGAAGTCTTTGTGTATGTGTTTTCCAGTTAGATGCTTTTACAATTGACCTAACACAGTAATCAGTGTCATATCAGTCAAATTTTTGTATAAAACTGTTAGGCAAAATTTACAATATAAAATATCAGTAGGGAATTAAAGATAAATGTTTCTGAATTGGTTTTCATAAGAGTTTGTGAAGAACAGCTAAAATAAAAATAGCCGTAAAGTAATCGGTAATAAATAATCAGATATGGCATGGCTGGAACTCAGAACTGTTTGACACGTCTCGTGGTGGGACAATTGAAAACTATTGCGCCGCATCTATCGTATTTCTCTGTCGGCAGCTCAGACAGAATTGTGTAGTGGAAATGAGAAACTTATAAACAAATAAGCAATTGAAGTCTGTAAGAATTCAACTCATTCTTCTCCAACCTGTACGCTCAGATGTCTCAGACTTAATTCAGTTTTTAATTCAACTTTTCCTTTTTTCAGTTATTATAAATCGGCTCATTCGATTTACCACTTACACAAAAAAAATCATACTCCAGCAAGCAAAATGTTTAATATTTGCCTATGCATAAAATGTGAATTGGGTATTTTAATTTAGAAACTGGGATGCGAAGATATCTCGTATCACGGCTCACAGTTCAAGCTTCAAGTTTTAAGGCTCTGTTTAATATTTTAGTGGGAAAGACAAATGGTGATGCATAATTGAAGCTTAAGAAATGACGCACCGAACTTAAAAACTTTGCCAGTTTTGTTGAGAGTGGGAATTTTTCAAAACTGAAAAATTTATTTCATTGTTCTTTGCACATAACTTTTTATGCAGAGAACCATATTTCACGCATTTCAGAAAGTTTTTAAATATATATTTTAAGTGCATTCGTGTGAAGATTAATCTTGCGTAGAGTGCCCTAAAGCCTCCTCCCCTGGACTTGGATGTAAAAACATTGTCAGACTTCGCAGAAAACCTGTTTTAAAATTACATATTGGTTTCACCTAACGAACGTCAGTTTGTTAATGAAAATGTTTGAAACGTTGTCTTTTCAAAAAATAATAATAATAATAATATTGCTATAAACTTCAGTTCTTTAAGATAAAAACTTGACGACGTTTTTATTTAGTCTCAAGTTCTTGTTGCAAATCAGCTTGCTTATTGTTAAAAACTTCTACAAACAATATCTTTTTGTATAATTTTTAATTGTTTCGGCTAATTTCAAATCTATGTTTCTTGTTCTAAGACAGCAGTGTTTTGAGTATTTTCTCAGTTTTCTTCCTAACTTGTTTCTTCATCGAACAACTTGTTCGCTATAGCAAAACCTATTCAGTTTGTACTCACCAGGAACACCTGGTAGGCAATATGAATTGCAGTTCATTCTTTGATGTTAGATAACCGTGCTTTCTTCCTACAATGAAGTAGGAATCAAAGGATAGCAACTGAAGTTTCCACAACAATTACTTCCTGGACATTTAAGGCCTTCAAGACATGTTATGCTTCACTAATTATTGGAAAAGCGAGACTATATTCAATTTTTGTTTAAGGCTTTACGTCTAATCGAATAGAGGTGGGAGTGAGTTGGGGACAAGCGACGACAACGAACTGAGCCGCGGGCGTTTGAAGAAGTCATACAGGCATTCGCATGGAGGGATTTCTGGAAATCTTGGGTAACTGAAATACGGATGGCCGGACGGGGATTTGAGCTCAAGTCCTATCGAATTCCATGTCCAGGGTTGACCGCTCATACACCAAGTTCGCTAAAGCAAGAGAAATACTCTTGTTTCGTATAAAAATGTGATCGTATTGCCTTTTTCCCAAAAGAATATAAAGTATTTCCAAAAGTTATATGTATTTTTCAAGTGTATATATTTGTCGGCATCTCCCCCCTTCGCTCGTGTTATTCTGAGACCATAATGCTGCCTGACACCCGCCATAGGTTCGAACCACAGTAACGGAAGAAATTTTCACAATTTCGAACTTGTGTCATGTATGTTGGGTAGATGGTGGGGCGCAATTCCCTGTAACCAGATTGTGTAGCAAAAATCTTTGTTAAATTACAAACCTCTTCGCTGTGTGTATGGATTGGGACTTACGACAATGTCTGTGGCAAATCATCCGCCGAATGAGGAATTTAAACATTACTTCTCCCTTGGTGTTTTCCGAAGTATAGCTTTACATGGGCTGACTCGTGTTTTCAGCCTCTCCCGTCTTGCCTCTGTTATAAACTACATATGCAGCGTACTGCTCCAAACAAATAATCTAAAGGCCTACAACAATACGTAAGGCACGTGAATGAGAGTAGCCGGCCATCTATCCTAAGATAAGACATAATAGTGTCGAATGTGATTGAGGACAGAACATCTTACTTACTTAACATAAGTATCGTTGAAATCTGCGTGGCCACTGTACATGAATTGTAAAAAAAAAAAAAAAAAAAAAAAAGCACTGCCATATTGTTGTAATATTCTACCCGAGAGTTAATGAAATCTTGTGTTTACTAAAATCAGCTCATAGCGTTAACATGAAGATAGTATTATTTTGTTACAAACCAACCGTTCACTTTGTAATATATACACTTAGTGAGGTGATATCCCGGGGCGTAGGTTTAACTCTCATGTACTGACTATGTCACGTCTGTTGGTGTATAGCTCCTCACTATATCCACAGTATTGTATTCTCAGTCGATGTTACGACTCTCTAAACTGCGGAAGTAATAATTCGGAGAAGCATTTGATGAATCGGTTGTCGATGCTAATGTCCGTTTAACGATACAATATCGATCTTAGCCGCAGAGACCTTCAAATTGCTTGTCAGGTGCTGCAAGAGGGAATCCTTAAAAACACGATACCGCGAAAAGACGCTGTTATGGAAAATTAATGGCAAGGTTAATAATAATTTTATCAAATAACTTGAATTTATTATTATAAAGCTCATCATTGTAAGGAAGTACTTCCTAAAAATTTCAACAGTAAAGCAAATATTACAGCAGGAAATGCTATTGTAATGTAATGGTTGTCACCGAGTTTCTCATATAATTTTGAGATTTGCTTTTACTTTCATTTTTCAGGTCACTCACATCGCTAGGTCATTTTTTACAACCAGAAAAATTAATTCCAGCTATGTGGTCCTTATATTGGTTTCCTATGTCCTATACTCTTCTATAGCAGTTCTTCTTTTTAGCTGTTTTACTAAAGGTTGGCTGTCAGAAAATAGTAATGTGGGATAATGTATCATTTATATTTTACTGCTTCTAGCTGCTGAAAACTTTGGAGTAGTTAAAGGGTTAAAAAGGTCTAGGCTATGCCATGCAGAGAAAGCTGTGACCTCTTTTACTGTCCAGTAGCCACGATTTTAGATTACGCTTTATCCAGACCACGACGTTTGTTTTTAAGTCATTTTCTATGACAGATTATTAACTGAGCGCATTTAATGGTTTTTCGCGTAATGATTTGCTTCAATTTTATCAGAGTTTTCAAAACCCAGTTTCCTTACTTATTATGATAGATATTTGAAAACAGCAGTTCCATTCGCTGCAAGTAATACATATACTTTTTTATCGTTGCTCTAAACTGTAAAGTTTGTTTCTTGATACTGTTCATTATATGCTCCATTTTTAGCTGTGAGCAAGAGTGAAACCCTACTATGTAGCTGGAAGGCTAGTTCCACATACCACGGGTGACCTAGTTCGAGTCAGCCAACGTCGTGTGGTTTTAATTGATTTTCCGTTCGTCCAGTGCTATTCCTCATTTTGAAATTTACAAACAATATCAAACGATAGAATACTATAAAATTCATTGGAGCTGGCTGTGTTACTTAATCGGGCAACTCGAATTATAAACAAAAAAGTGAAGGTTACTACGGTTTTGTAGAATTATACTACAAAACCCCAAACATCAATTTTGCTGGACAGAGCTTGACTAGTGGTTCAGAGGAATGAGCGAATATCAACGACTAGTATCCAAATACAGAATACCAAATTATTTGAATTTTCATATCTCCTTCTCCCTCTCTCCCGCTAATGCTACCGCCGCCACCGAAATCTACACTGATGTTTACATCAAATGAAATTCATGGTGTGTTATGTTAGCTAAATAAACTGACCTTGAAGCTGACCAAACCATCTTCCTTTCTCGTGCCAGGACAGCAGGAGTTGCATATTTGAAACAACGACAGCCTCAGTTTTAGTAACTTTGCGAAAAGTACATTTGTTTACTTGGATAGGAGTGGTGAACCATGTTTCATTTAATATAACACAGACGACTGCTTATCTCAGAAAGTAAAATGACTGCCTATGCCTAGCATGGTAGAAAAAAACAAAGACAATGGTGAATTTTGTGGCGTTAAGTTTCCCTAATTTGAAAAATAACTGCACCATTGTGCTTGTCAGCTTATTGAAAAACTGCTGTCGAAATGGTGAAAGTCAAAGTGGCACTATACCATCACCAGCTGCATTCTGTGACTTTATACACCATATAACGTACAATCTTCACCTCTTCATGATTTCTTTGGCTTTTGGAATTTTTAATTTTAATACAGTTTGACAAGAGTACAGCGCTGGTATTACAACCATAACGGTCAACCCCTGCGGACGTAAGAACTTAAAGGTAATTTCAATCTGAATTCCTGTTCATAACACTAAGTTTAATTTTCACAAACCTGATAAGAAAATATTTTAAGATATGCCGAAGAAATTTCATGTGATACTAGAATCTCTCAAGAAAGCCAACGAGTTATGGTAGCTGTAGTTAAGATAATTATCTACGAATATTCACTGGTACAATTTCAATTAGTTGCCATAGAAATAAATTCTGTGGTTGAAGTGAGAGTTTTTTGACTTAACGAACTATTGTCAAGCATGCCAAATGTACATCGCGTATATTAAATGAACCTAAATTGATCCGAGCCGCTAACTTCCTTTTGTGAGCAAAAGCAGCGGTTTCTATAGCGGAGCTACCAAATCTCTCTGTAGGTGCATAGAAGTATATCACAGAAATTTTATTATATTCTGTGTTTCCCTATTAGCTCTGACTTTTTTTAGAGTACTATATAATTCTTTTGGAGGGAATTTATTTGTACCAATCACGAACTGGAGGATTGCAGCTGTACTTCTGAGAGGTGAAAAACCATAACCTACGATTTCAGTCTAGCTCGTCTGGCTTTGAGTCGACTCCTGATTATCTGTGACGTGAATTCTCCGGATACTTGTGCAGAAAAATATGTCTTCTTCCGCGGTGTTTTTCCGCAAGGAGCTAGCATCCCAATTCTGACCCCCTTGACTTAATTCGTACATCTTTTAGGTTTTCAAATGCTACACACAACTCCATCAACCACAAATTTATGGTGTATATGGTCGCGACATTAGCATGATCGCGATTACTTGGGTGCTGTAATTATCTCGATGATGTGAGCACACTAATGGACGACGCGGTGATCGATAGCGTCGATTCGATAGAGATGCCGTGTCGAGGACGTGTGTTGTGGTTGGCCGCCTGTCGGAGCCGTACCTACTTGCTGTATCCCGTCCCGGTCAGGGCGCGCCTCAGCAGTGCGATAAAACAAACGTAGCTCAGGCGGGTACGGCGCGACACGACAGTGGCGCGTGTAGCCGCAAGCCAACACGACGGTGGCCGTGTTAGGGCCCCTAACGGCCTCGCACCACAGTTAAATACCCGTCATTAGCATTTAGATGGCACCGTGCTCCACCGTACAACAAAATGCATTACCTCGACGCTCGTATCACAACCTTGGGATATTCCATAAACACGTGAGTTACGCGATGAATTATAACACTTAAAGTTTTATCTCTGAAGCCATAGGATATTCTGGAAGAGATGAAACGTTTTAAGGGAACATTGTTTCTGATAATATGGCTCACATTTCTGAACGTGTTCATAGCTACTTGTCTTTAATGCTTATGCTGCAGCATCAATGTGTTTAATCACATCGTGTAACAAGTTTAAACTGCAACGAGTACTAGCCGGTGTCGTTTAGTTGCCTTTTGTCCAACAAACATTTCCACTATGATTGACTCAAATTTTAAAGCTGTCTCTGTTACTTATTTAACTTGGGAATGAATATTATAGACAGATATTTCTAATTGGTTGCCGGTGTTCAAAGAAATATACCGCAGCCAAAACTATTTTTATATGATAAGTTAAATCTATTATCTGTTTTATTCCTATTTACTTTCCCGCCAAACTGATTTCGGTTTGCACAGAATCTCTAAATTACTTCAGTTTATTGTTGGGATGGTTCCAGTTTTCTCCCTGCTCAAATAACCTAGAAATCAATGAGTTTTAAAAAAAAAAAATTGTTTACTTTTATTACAATAAAATTCAGTCGCTATAGACGGACGGTTGCAACCAATCTCTCCTTTCCTGACAGTATTTCTTGAGCATATTGATAATTTTCTTCTTCCATTCTTCTAACAGTGGTATAAATTCAGTGAGATTGTTGATTTTATTCTCTGCCATACAAAATCTGACTCAGATAATTTTCATATAATTGGGGCCATCTACATCCTGTCGCGTTTGGTTAGAAGAATTGTGAATATCATTCGCTGATAGCAGTTTCAGTAAATGTACACATAAAACAGAAATCGTCTCTATTTAACTTTTGTTATATACTGTTTAATCTTTTTTTCTCAATTTCAAAAGTTTCCAACATATTTTCATTCAGCTACAGTAGTGGACTTTAGAGATACATCATGCTAATGATCTAGTGCTAAAACAACAACCAACCGGAAGGTATTAAGTCGAAAAGGTTCGTTATAAATTATAGGTTGTCTTCGTTGCAAATGTTCAATCGCTACATATCTATTAACCCATAGTTGTGTTTAAAGCATATACATTATACATAAATTGAAGGAAATTGTGCTCCTGTCACAATGTTTGCTAGTTCAAGTACTTATTTGAAATAGGGAATGGTTTAGTAACTTTTGAACAAAAATTCATGACATTACCGGTTTTCCAACTAATATTTTACTAGAGAACTAAAGTCTTAAGTAAGATAAAACAGTTGTAACACAAAACAAAACTTTGCACCTTGTAAAATTTATATTTACGATTATAAATTTATAAGCATTGATCAAAGAAAGGTTTAACTGTATTAGTAATAGTTTAAATGATATTCCAACTTAGAATCTATATAACAGATCGCAAAGACGTAGGATAAAAGAATCACTAATTGTAAAAGCCAACATAAATTCAATGCTTCAATGTTAACAGAACCGACCATTCTATCTCTTCATAGGTTTTACAAGTAACTGTGGATTGCTGACGAGGATCAACAAATGAACAGATAGGTAGCTACAGAAGCCTCTAGCTGTATTGTCGTTGAAAGATGTCACAATCTTTCTTTCGTGCTCTCTAATCCTGAGGCACTGATGGCGTTCGACTTCGCGTTGCTTTGTCCGTCCATCGCTGTGATTTCTCTACCGCCGTAGTCCATCGGTCTGCGGAGCAGAGTGTGTTGCGGGCAGTCGCCCAGCCTCCTTTCAGGCGACCCAATTCTTCAACCGGGCCGAGTACACCGATTTGTTTTGTCAAGGGGGAAAGCCGTCTGTAGCAAAGAAATAACTCCTTTGTGGCATCTAGGTCTCCTTTTCCCATTTCTATGATCTCTGTTCTGTTTCGATGCCGAATAAAGCCAATTCTTCATTCCAGGTACGCTGAAATCGCCTGTCGATTTCCTGGAGCATTTAGTTGATCTGTTTATCAACTCTTATCAAAACATTAGTCACTTAAATTAGTTGTTCCATCGGCTCAATAACGTCAAATACTCCAACTGATGAGCAATCAGCTAAAACAAAACAATAAAACTTTTTTGTCAAGTTCCGTCCGTTGTAAATTTTGCATTAATTAGCAATATTTTTTCAATACATCTTCTTTATTTATTTTTTTCCTTACGGTTTTACGCCTCGTCGACGTCGAGGTAATTACAGGCGGGAAAGGATGGGGACAAGGAACGGGAAGGAAATCGGCCACGCCCCCTTTTCTGAAGGAAGTATTCTACCCTTCCCTCTGGAGTTATAGTTTAATAAGTTTGTTTTGTAATTTGTATGACAAAAAATTAATTAAAGATAAGTACTTACGTCTAAATGATCTTCACAAAAGGACAGAAGTGTTTTTTTACGAAAATGACTTTGGATCTCAACTCACAAGTTTTTCTCATATTGGCATCAGAGGTCAGCATTTTAATCAACAACTTGCCTGGTGTTTTTATACTCTTATTCCTACACCAGTGATAGGTATTATAATTCATTTTAAATCAAAAAATACTTGGATTAGTTCCTTAAAAATCGCTCTCGTCTTCACTCTCGAAGTCGTTTCACAGTTGACATTTATTAGTTGATTATCTAGTGACGTCACGAACCAAAGTAGCATTGTGGTTATCGTTTTCACGTGCAAACTTAAAACGTTAAATTTAAATACTCTTTTAGATAACTTTTCGATTTCATAAAATTGTAATAAAAATTCAAGTAGTTTATTATTACCAGAGGATCAAATTTAGCCTCATTTCAAGATATAGTGTAATACCCTGTTATACCGCATAAAGAATGCGCTTCCAAAATTCTGGAAAGTTATGGTTATGACAAGAGTCTGCTTGTAAAATTCTGGGAAGTTCATTGTTATTGTTATGCCTATCATCAGCAAAGGATGATATTTCACCAACCGTAACTTGAAAAACAAGGAACTTTCAATTAAATCTCAGAATAATACCATCATGCATACTTCACTTTATTTTAAATGATTTAGAGAAAGAAACTTAGTAACCCATCGTACAAATCATAGAAATTTTTTATGTTCATAATACAGCTTCTTCGAGGAATATTGCAGTTAATCTAATAATGTTTGAAGAAAAATAGCTTCACGAAAAAAAAAAAAAAAAAAAAAAAATTTCCAAGATGTGGTGACATCAGAGAAACTAATTCCTACTTTCCCAAGTATTTTTTTTTAAATTAATGTCAGTAGCATATAATTAGGAGAAACAATAGCTAAAAATTAACAGTTCTAATACTTTTTACATAATGTCTAATAAGCAATTGCCCAAAACCTAGCTACGGTGATGCCTCAGTCTTTGGTCAGTAGCAGGTTCACTTCTGTACAGATAATTGGGAACTGAGAACATTCTGTTGTCTGATATTCGCCACATTCACACGGGGTTTAAGGCTCTTACTCCAAGCCCAATTTCTCTAAACTGCTGTTTGAATGTTCAAATGCTGGATTGTAATCTATTTAACGTCTTTTATTTAATTCAGATTTCTCCGTGGCCCGAATGGTTTGGGTATTAAGAGTCCATTGTTCTTCCCTACAATTGTTTTTCATTGTCTTCACTAAGTTCTGAGAAAAACAGAAAATAATAAAACGACTAGGCTGTCAGACCTTAGATACTATCAGAACTCGTATTCGTCAGACATCTTGATGTGGTAAATGTAGAAAAGACACCATCTTCAGATTGGTCTAAAACTTCCTGTCAGTAAATCGGCATCTCGAAATTTACATAGGATGTCCGGTGATGTTAATGTAAACAGTGAGCTGTGTTGGTTGAATATCCTAGCCTGTCTACGTTTTTATTTTTGAGGTGATCAGTTCTGCATTCCCACTCTACCTGCTGCTCAATCATGCCTGCTGGAACAAGTGTTCCTCCGCAACTCCGAGATTCATTTACAGCTAACCGAGTCAGCCGCACCAACTTGCTCGCGAGAGGCTGTTTAATTGAAAAGTTTGTTAAAGGCGGCCAGATAGGATGGTTCGCGCATGGAGCGTGATACTGAAGTGCGCCGGAATCCAGAAAGTTGGCGAGCCACCAAGAAAAGAGGAGGGGCGTGGAACGCGAGTTTTAATGCTTAAACTTGCCTTAAATGCCAAAAGGGCGTGTCCTTTCTTTCCCTCTTTACGATGTGCTGTTTGCGAAGGCGTACAATGCCGGAACCAAAGTTGCGCCGTTCGGATCGGCAGAGAAAGTTTCCAAGTTCCAGTTATCCAATATCTTTATGAATGTCAATACAGGTGCAACTTTGTTCATGGCCGGAAGCAAGCCCTCAGGAGTTCGTCTATAATTTTTTGGAGTTTGCTTGAGCTACGTCTCCGACTGGTAATGGAAGTTTGAAAATAGAACATATCGTAGAAAAAATTGTAATTATTAGTAATTGTGCACAGTAGCATAGTCTAGGAAATATTACCGTATTTCTTACATTTATCGCAACTTCAGACACTTCTACAAGAGTATAGTGTTATTCAATGTTTACGTTTTGCTACATTTAATACTACACTGAACATGACTGTAGCTCTATCAAAAGGAAAACGAATTATCCTATATTGAATTTAATAAAATGGTCACATTTTTCTGATATCATATTACTTAAAACGTTATTAATAGACACCATAACCGTGGAAGACACTAGAACATCATAATAGCTGCCATGTTACAAGGCAATCACTCAATAAGATAGATTGATCTAAGTAAGAAAAGACGGTCACAACAAAATGTGCGAAGGAAGAACAAACCACAAAGATGATGATGCGACGATTTAAATAGAAAAATTCTGAAATATTGATGAACAACGCTGCCTTGTAAAAATAACAAATAAGAAAACAAGAGGAATTATTAAGTTTGCTGTTCTTAAGATGTAATAGGTCCTGATACGACTGAACAAATTGTATTCCAGTTTTGAATTAAATAATTATTATTTCTTAGTCCTGTGGCCATTATACAGAAAAATATAACATAATTTAATTTACCTGTCTGGATAAAATATGCACATGAGTGATTGTCATCAGAAATATTTCGGGAAAATTACAAAATACATTGTTAAATTTTATCCGATATCGGTTATCCTTAATTTCCGCAGATCACTTCGACAAGGTAGAGATGGAAAGGAACTTCTCGTAAAAGCCATATGTTTTTTCCAATTCTTTATATACATTTGTGTCGAAGTTACAATTATTTTTATTTTTTAAATAACCTACTTCAATAATGCTGCTGAATAATATTCAAGGAGAAAGTTTAATTCGTAAAAACTCTTAGACTTTTAAGATGCGTAATTTTTACAGGAAGGATTTGATACCGTAACTTATTACTTTCGTACCTGATACCAGCTCGCATGTCTCATGATCCCCGTGCTGAATCTTAACTGAATCTGATCAACCCCAATAAACAATGTATAATAATTTCTAGTGGGCTTAAGCAGTGATGACGGTGTACCAAGTTGCCACGAACTGCTCCTTTACTGTGGCTTCAGCTAATCCAGCAATCCTGCGGTGCTGGTACTGAGTACAGCTAACGCGGAATACAAACCACAGAGCTCTCCTGCACAAAGCAAACTTCGCCAGAGATAAGGCAAAGAATCAGTTAAATGTTTTCTTGCGACTGTTATAATCACTTGACTCCAAGGCCGACACCTCATATTATCTCTGGTACATTTTTCATATCAAATCGTTTTTGTAGTAGTTATCTATCTACTTGAACGTCAATGTGTGTTTATGTATGTGTGTTTGTTTGTTCCAATATCACTTCTGAATGGCTGGGGTGAATTTAATGAAACTTCTAACACATCATTCTGATTTGGCGACTCAAAATATTATAGTAGTAAATCAACCCAAACTCACCACTTATTTTGTGGAATTGGGGTGAGTCGACGTTCGGGCGATTTTGATGGAATTTACTAAACATGTTTCCGGTCGAGCTGCTAAAAATGCTGTAGGTGTAAATGAACTGTAACGCCCCAACTGTCGAGTAGGGTGAAGGTGTCTCGAGAATCAGTTACTTTCAAGAAACGTCTGGTGTGATTTGATGAATTTTGGTCAAAATCCTTCTCTTTCAGCGACTAAAAATAGAGTAGGGGTAAACCAATCACAAACATGCCGGGTAACTTTGTGTAACAGCTACTACAATTATAAAGCTTTTAAAGTGCTTCGTTTGTTTGTTAGTATCGTTCTGATAGTACAAAATATCTGTGCATAAACTTTCATATTCTGATTACAACAATGCGGTTACTAAATAAACTACTTATTTATTTCTGTAAGCAATAAATTTAAAAATGCAAAATACAGGACTCATGTTTTTAATTAGGTATATAGTTAAATGGAGAAACCAGCAAAAAAACTGTCAGAAAAACAGACCTTCAAACAAATTTTAAAATGCAGAATCTGGTTGATCATTACCTGAGTACCCGTATTTGGGGTAAATTGTCAAAAGCATTAATAATACGATTTGAGGTTAGCCATACCAGTTGAAATCATCCAGTTATCTTTTTACATTGTTTCCAGAAATAACTGACGTTAAATATTGTCACGGTCCCATACGAAGTTTTCAGGACCAATAGCATTTGTCTGTTTCCACCAGTAACACTACTAATATTAAAGATCTGTGCGTCGAAGATTCTTACATTTCCTCCCATGCTTTTCTCTTTTTTTGCATAATAGCTTAAATAAAGATACAAACATACCCGAGAGCTCACAACTCCGTAAAAAAAATATGGTATACAAAAAAATTGATTATTCTCGTAAGATCTGAAAAATGGCATTTAAAAAGTATGGGCCATCTACGAGATCACGTATATATTAAACTGTTTTATTCCTGTAACAATATGAAAAGCTGTTTCCTCAACCTGAAACTGAAACCATTAATTTAACGAACAATACTAGTTTGAGAGATTTCAGAATTATTAAGGAACATTACTTCGAAAATTATAGTGGTTGCCGGGTGTGACATACAAATCAGTTGAAGGTGTCTTTATCGTTTAATGTACCTCCTTGAGTACATGCCGTGGAGCTCAGTTGCGGTAAGGAATGGAGGTAATAAGGCTCTAGGGAGCTGTACGGCGTAAGGAGTATGGCCGGTTATAAAACCTCGAGTGTTTAACGACACGTCCGCTTGGCAGCGCTGGGGGCGAAATGAGATGCTGTTCATCGTGCCACAAACTCTGCCAGTGGAGTCGCCCGCTGAAGAGGATCCGCTCGCGTTTTATGACCGATCCTGACGTTTCGGGCTTCACGAAAATCACGGAGAATTTAACTACGAGCTTTGAGACTCCTCAGATTGTTCCTAATTTCAAACTATCGTCGTTTCAGACCGTAACACAGCAATCACACGGTGCTTTAAAGCTGTCTGTGAGTCAAAATCGTCACACCTACTGTAATTACATCGTTATTTTCAGATGAAGTTGGAAGTAAACGAATTAATAATAGCATATCTATACAATTATCTAATGCGTTATTTATTATTGGCACGGTGATAAAATAAGGTCAGAAGTGGTGCAATTTACGGTTGACTCAGGTATATACTGAAATATTCATGTATCCAGAAGCGAATATTAAACATTACCAGTTAACATCTAAAAATAAAGGTGTTGAAACTAAGGCTGAATAAATGCTGTTAAACGTAATAAGGCTACTTAACAAAGGAATATTCTCTAAATTGGAAGACCATTAAAAACCATCCTCTATTCCAGCGTTTCTCAACCTTTCTAAATACAAGAACCAGTAAATTGTGAAAAATATTTGTATGGACCACTAACCTAGATGGGCCTTCTTTTTTACCTGCCAATTGTTATCGGCACTAAGCGCGATTCATTAAGACCTACACCTAGGATAAGATCCTCATAAAACAGTCTTTAACTCAGTCCTCAAAGGATCGTCACTCTCTTTCATGTCAGCTGGAAACATATCTTATTTAAGTAATAATACAGTCAGATTATTATATCATGGAAACATCAGATTTTTGCCTGATCGTTGAAATATTCATAGCTTTAACAAAGTTTGAGTTATAGGCTTATGGCTTACCTCTCCTTTGCCTTATACAGTAGTGTACTGTATCCGTTATTTTTTAGTAATTTTTACTAACTTATTTATTTTTTTTTGTTATGATTTGTTTAATTCAATAAGAATTAACTTTTTATTACTTTACCTGTGGATCACGTGTATCGTTTTCTTGGATCACAGGTAGAGAAACACTGTCTAGTACAAACAACCAGCAGTATGGCTTCGAATGGTTCAGAAACCAATAATTCTGTGTACAGTAACCTACTGTTAGAGTTATTGATAATGGATTGATTGCAAGGAAATTTAAGAATTAAATAAAAGTTATGTAATTAGTAAATAATGAAACGTACTACCATAATTAATAAAAAATTAAAAAATTACTCATAATCTCTATAGATATGAATCTGTAGATGGTGATTTCTTATAAACATTTTTGAACGACATCACTCAAAAACTACCCTACAGATTTTTATGGCGTTTTAACAGTTGTAATGTCTAGGATCTAGGTTAAAATTTGAGATATGGCTTAAGATTTCACGTGTCTGGGGGCAAGGGGAGGAAATGATAATCCTGGTTAACCTCCCAAGTTACGCACCAAACATTCTCAAAACTATCTAGAGTTTGCATACTGCATCAAAGATTAACACATCCGTAAACCTATTCTTTTTTTAAAATATAAAAGTTTATTTGATAGCATAACAAAATTGTTTTTCTAAAAACTTATCAGATTATACTTCATTTTTTATGATGAAACATTATAATTTTCTCTTTGTAATCTGAAAATTTTGTCGTTAAAATTTTGCTGTTTGCATTTTGTTTACGAACATAATTATAATTTCAAATTTTGTTAGTATCAATGCTGCTACGACACCGTAACTAACTAAAGATAACTTCCATAATTGTTTCAGAAAGTGGAGCGAAGTTCCGGAAAAGTATACTCGAAGCGACGGGTAATATTTTGAGGGGAACTGATTGCAAAGCATCCGTTACTATAAAAATAAAGTTTATTTGCTTGATCATACATCTTACAAATAAAATAGTTTTTCGATATCACGAGTTGTAAACAAACTTTTTAGTAATAAATTTATCAAAAAAATCACTTCCATTACAATTAAGGTGAAGTGAACTACTTGATTTTCATTTTTTTTTCTAGATTAATAAAAGTTCACACTTTTGTAACAGGTGACTTTTGCGAAATAAGTAATAGCATACGGAAGAAACTCACAATAAAATTTAGGTCTGATACTGCGACTATAAAGAGAAATTATTCAAGCTAAAATTTAATGTTCTGCGATGTAAACACGTCAGATTAACGTTTTGTATTCATCATAAAGCGAAGTACCTTATATATAAATGAAATCCCTTTATTTTTTCGTCTGTAGTTTAATTGCGGTTTCAAATATTCATGAAACTACAATTTAGAGGAAAGACAAAGTGATAACTTTACGCTTATAAAACCCTACGGGTACGTCCGATGTAATTTAGGGAAGCCCTTTCTCTTTGATTATAATACCGTGAACAAAGGATTGAAACAAATTGCATCGAGGTGAAACTTGTAATCGAGAAGCGTGAGATCAAAAACGAAATGCAAGCATCAAAGAAGTTGGGTCTTTTCAAAGAAGTAGTGTGCCTTGGGGAAGCGACCAGCTGTCTGGGCTGGCATTCCAACAGCAGCATTCCACCAGCCAACTGTGGAGCGTCTCTGCGACAGGAGGTTATGCGAACTTCTCTGGAAATTTCTTACGTCAAGAATGTCGCCTATCTGCTGATGAGGCGTCGCAGCATCCATAAAAAGAAGTAACGTCGCACGGGATATGAAAAAACCAGCAAATTTAAGTGAGCACTCGTTGCAAGTACAAAGATTAATAGATTTTTTACTTAGGTCTGAGTCCTGGGGATGTAAAAACAAACATGAATTGCTTAGTTGCCAAGTAGCATTTAACACACAAATATCCTTGTAAAAATGTTCATTAACTTACACCAGCTGGGAAAGCTAGAAAGTTTTGATTAATTATAAACGAAGACTGTAGAATAATTTGGTAGCTACTCAACTACTTGACAAGTTTCTTTCATGAAATTTTGTCGAATTTACTTGATTATGAATCTTGTAGGTATCGACTTTCTTTTTTAAAAGCCGTTAAACACATAACAAACAAGCAATTACACAATTTTACAGGCAATGCATAAAAATGCAACGAAGGCAATTTGGCGCCCTTCTGTTTGCATGTGCGGACGATCGTTCAGAATCGAATATTCTGTAAAACAATGAGCAGTGTCAGCTAACCTGGGGCTGTCATTCAAAAAAATGGTCTAGAATGTTGAGAAGTCCTCACGGTCACGGAAACGATTTCAGTATTGTTGATTTGTATTATGACAATGTAAATGTTTTTAACAAATAATTTAAGAATTGAAAATATTGTTTATGAATAAAAAATTTACGGTGGTAAACAAAAAACCTACAAACCATAGTTTATTGTTAAAAATTTTATTCAGGTACACAAGAGAAATTAATGCTCTGTGCTTAACGTCAGCAACATGGGTTTCAAAGGAGACTTAAAGACGTAAAGAATCAAAGGTTGATCTTCTGGACTATCATTATGCTGCATTTGGCAGTCCACGTTCTTCGGAGGCACTTCAGTTGCGTAACACCCCTTCCCGCACCGCTGGTTCCCGCCAACATCTATGGCTTTCTTTATTCCACTTCCTTCCTAAATTGGTATAGCCAATAATTCTTCGCATCCACAAGGGAGTTTGCTTCAGTCCTAACAGCGGAAAGCTGGTTCTGCTTCCACTTGCTCACCATATATTTTGAAATTTCGGGTAACAATTTTTCTAAATTTACTTTTATCGATGTTGAGATGATCTTAAATTGTGTGGCGTAATTCTTTTTCCGCAATAACGCGATAAACAAGTGTGGTTCGGTCTCTAAGGCAGCTCGGCGCAAACTGAATCGTCATTTGTTACCCGAACATTCGTGTCCTTCATCCGCGTCACGCGGATGCTGAAGAGACGCCAGTTAATATACTTGACCATTTCAAGATTTATCTGTACCACGCTTTTAGCCACGCTATCCTTCTTTTATTAGTCTTAGAGTATTGTCATTTTCAATCTGGACTATTTCATGTCAGTTATAATTCTGGGATGCCTCCCAGTACCGCATATGGAAGACGTATTCCCATCAAAATGAAACTTATTATTATCGTATGCTAAGTATATTCACGATTTGGTTTCGAAGGCATAATAACTGCACACGTGGAGGTCTCTCGAATGCCCCCTCAAAAATGAAACTAATCATCTACTATAAATAAAAAATAATATAACCATGTAAAGGTATACCCTATCTTCGTTTATCCAGTGTTCTACACATGAAAGTAAATTTGGTTTGAATGATATGTAGTACAGTCATTCTTTGTTTTACTACCTCGTCTTGTATATATTTTAATCTGAATACCCAAGCACATTTTTATATAAAAAATTTGTTTCCACAGCCTCCAGTCTTCTCATAAATTTTATGGTCTGCATAGTACCATGCTCTGAACTATATTTTCTCCTTCACTCTCGAGTTACATCTGAGAACTGAAATATACTGTTCAGTTTATCTTTTACCCGTTTCGCTTCTGCAATTCTTTACAGTTGCTAATTGTTCTCACTTGAAGCATTTTCCTCAGGGATCATAGCCGCTCTATTGCCTCATTAAGTAGTATTCTCGAAAGAGCTCTTCCTCTCCAATCCTCCTCTCCTTGAATGGCTCCTTTGTTATGTCTGCCATGATAACATCAAACCATCGTAATCTTGGTCTTCCACTTGGTTTCCACCCCTCCAAAATATTTTTCTATCGCATCTTTCATGATATGTCTGTCCCTTTTCACTATATGATCATACTATCTTAGCCTTTGTTCTTTAATTTCGGCTATTATGTCAGGTACAAAACCTTTAGATCTCTATTTTTTTTCTTCTTCTCCACTCATCTCTCTCTTTGACTGAATCAAAAATTTGTCTAGGAATCTTATTTTAAATGTCATAAACGTCCTCTCCATTATTTCGTTGAGGTCCATAATTCGGTACAATACAACATTAGTATAATTATTTATGCTACATTTTGATAATAGTTTTGACTTTAATATTTTCTCCAGGGCTAAACTAATTATTCCCTGTCTATATCGTTGTTAAAATTGTGAATTTCGTCATTTCCTCTCATTCAACAGCGTTCAAAGATATTTAAATACTTTTAATTTTCCAAAAGCTATTCCATTGATATATAACACCATACGCCCTACATTGTGAAATCCAATAACTACGAAAATGTTAATATTTCTTATACAGAAGGATTAATATGATTAGTTTACTTATACCTATCAAACCATATGCGGAAGATGCTCTTTTACATTATTACATCATCTATGGTCATCAGTGTCAGTAGTTCATCAAATTAACGTTGATTATTTTGAAGAAAGCAAGGTGCTGCGATTTTTTTTTTTTTTTTTTTTTTGTCTGCTATACGGTTCAGCCACGGAAGCTCCTTAAATATGATTTTTCAAACGAGGTTGCTTAATATTCCCAGTGAGTTCCGTTGCGTTTCCGGCAGAGAGCCAGTTGTGAGGGTGACATCACGGTGGTACTAATGGCGTGGTTGCTGATTGGCTGGGCCACCCGGGCCGGCGATAATTTGGCTCCGCGGGCTGAGCAGCTGTCGGCGCGCTGAAAAATGTCCCCCGGTGGTGGTCCTGATGGATGCTCGCTCCCCGAACCAGGAAGGGCACCAGCGATACAACATTACAGCCACGGATAAGTCGGCGTCATTCCTACCTGCTAGTGCCGCAGGAAGTTCACCTTGGTGCAGCTTGGTATATTGGAATTGGCTATTAAATATAAAAAACTAGTGCGTACACACGCAAGAAATGAATCTTCTATATAGTTTTCTGAGTACCTTTTTCTCATATTTACACTACAGTGGTCTTTATAGAATTAGCATAGTAAACAGGCACTTTGTCCAAGTTATTCTTGCAAACAAACAAAAATTATTAAAAATTTAAAGTACACTTCTCTAAATTATGGTATATTGTCTGTATTTATAGTCTTTATATTGGTAAAATATCTTGGTCAACAATATCTGATAACCGTTCTCATAATCAATTTTCGTTAGTAACTATCTTTTAAGCCCGTCAAAAATAACAGGTTAAACGCAGATTTCTGGTTCATAACTAAACAAGAAAAGCAACTAAACATACCGCTGCATGTATCAGGGTGCAAAAATTTCGTTAAGTACTAGCTTATAAGCCTGTCAAAAATTCCGGGTTGAAACGTAGATTTCTGGCCCATTACTTGAATAATTTTTAAAAGCTTAAATAACAAATTCTCTCTATTGTAAAGAACTATCCTAGTATTTTTGCATTAAAATTAAATCTTTTATCGCACGCGCATTAATACATTCACTGTATCGCGATATTACCATAACAGCGATCAGAGAACAAAATGAAACCATCTACATCCAACCAATATAAATCAACCATATACCACGTGCATTAGTGCATTCGCTGTGTCGAGATATTAACGTGATTCCATATTTCTTTTCTTACTATAGCAGCGATCATAGAATATAATGTAACTATCTACATCGATCGAAAGAAAGTTAACAAAAAACACTAAAAAATTAAGTAGTAAGTAAAAATACAGGTGCACAGTGTAATAATAACGACTTCTCTGGATGTAATTATACTATATAACGTCACCACTTGATTTTCAATGATTAATCAATTTAACATTTAATAGCGCATGGGAAGAAGGTTTAAGCGCGCGTGCATCGAACATTGTGGCACATAAGTAACGCTAACAAATTTCTCCTTACTGTGCCCAAAGAAGATTCACTTCAATAATTTGTTTTTTCAATCCGATTTGCAATCAATCAAATACTGAAATTATCTTTTTGACTGATATCAAGTGACACGGAAGCCTTAGCGTCAGGCTGAATAAGCATATATAACATATTCTACAATGACTGCCACCAACAATTTTGTTATTCACTCAGTTGCTCATTAAAAACAATGTGTTCGGTACGGTTGTACTAAGGTGAAAGAAAAATATAACGCTATGGAATTTAATGACTAATTGTTTGCATAAATCAACACAGCAGCGGTCTTTTAGCTTCTAGGTTAAGGCGTTTGGCCTAAAATTTCATTAGTCATGTACTTTAAGAGCTTTTATTTTATTCGTTCAAAGTACGCCAGGAGTATCTGACCCACGGACTTACTACACCTCCCTCCTGGGTTATTGAAGTAAATCTGTTGTTATAAACATATACTTTGAATATTGTAACACCACACAAAATAGAAAAATTACCATAAGTCATTTTATTATTTACAAAAACAAAAAAGTTTTTTAGAGTCTTGTTTTCTTAACTTACACTAAGTGGGCATCAAAATAGAGTATTATGTTTAAGACATTTAGTTTTGTGTACGTAAAAACAGAGACAATAGGATGAATCATGTTTTATGTTATCGTTTACCTAATTTTCAGCGAATAATTGAAAATATAAATTTAAAAAAAAAAGCAAATTCACTGGTGTTTGACAAAATGTATTATACAGATTTTGGTGCTTTGCAGTTTACATTCTCACTATACGAAAAATATTACAGAGCCAGCATAACATGTTGACACTATATGCTTGGTTTTTCACAAAGGGTTTGACGTGAGACGCTGTTACATATAACTACCAAAACAAAGCAAATTCACTGGTGTTTAACAAAATGTATTAGACAGATTTTGGTGCTTTGCAGTTTACATTCTCACTATACGAAAAATATTACAGAGCCAGCATAACATGTTGACACTATATGCTTGGTTTTTCATAAAGGGTTTGACGTGAGACGCTGTTACATACAACTACCTTCTTAAGACTATCGGAATGGAATTGTTGATGTATTTCAAATGTGAAGGGTAACCAGAATTTGTTATAGATCGTAAAGACATTAAAGCCAATCAAAAGCAGAAAGTAGGAACAGAACTGTTCCATCAATTTTATGTATCTTTCGCACAATATGAGCAGTAGCCTAACGTATTCTTAGAAATGTTGCTGATGATACATAAACGTCAAAAGTGGAGGAGTTAGTTGAGATGCTGCTGTCACTTCAGAGTTCGGTAAGTCATTTGAATAATTAATAAGAAGTAGGGCAAACATATAACAAGGAAAATATATGCTGTGTAAAGGATCGTGGAAAGAATCTGAATAAATTCTGCGGACATCTAAAGCAAATGTGTTTTATCCAATATCTCACAGCACTGGGAGAGCTTTCAAACCATTTAAATCATATTAGTTTGATATATAAAAATAATTTTGATTTTAGAAAGCGACTCAGGTTTTGCTACCACTTGATAACATACTTAGTAGTTTGTATCAAATTTAAAATTGACGGGAAACTGCAATTTTGAGAAATCAACATTTTTCTGGTCTTTCTGAACTGAATAGTTATTCTGGAGAGCTTTAAAGATGAAATAATGTAACTGGAATGGGATGCCACACTGAATTTCTCTCCTTCACGTATACTGCTATTGTAAAGTGAAACAGGGCTAATGTCCCAGCGTTGTTTTTCTGTCACTCTTATCTATGCTTTACACTCAGTTTAAGTTTAAATTCTTTCATACCCTCAAGAAAGTTGGTTATCACCTGTCTCGGTATCTTATTAGAGTCTCCGACTACCTTACCTGCAAATGAACTCTTTACCCGTGCTAAGTTACGATCACAGTGTTCTTTTCCTTGCCAAATATTAGTCTCAATTCCTTTCCCCAAATGCATCCATGTCTCATCACTAAGACCCGATTTTTATTTTTTTGTTTAAAAAAAGAAAGCATATTATGCACATATGCATATTTTCAGGATTAGTGCATATTCTAAGAATATGGGCATATTTCGGAATTTATTTCATCTCATAATCGAATATCAGATATTTCTGAAGGAATTCTAAAGATCAGTGGACATCCCTGGGCACTGCAATGAGTCTGTCAAATTCTTGGAGTAGACAGGGTTAATCGTATACTCGTATTCACAGGTAGAGATCTTTCAACCTGACATAAATTCGCACAATGACAGGTTATGAGGGGTTTTCTCTTGCGACAACTACCGGGAAGCCCAGTGGTTTTCTTTATGAGAATTTTCCCGAAAATTCCACTGAAAGCAGCAAGAGCCAGTTTACCTGAGAATAGATTCATGGCTTCCAGACCTCAGGGTTCTCTACTATTAAAGGTTTGTGTCGACAAGAGTGTTTGTCTGCTATGCGTAGTTTTGTTTAATCTGACTGCCTAAATGCCTAAAGAAAAGTGCACAAGATCATTTTTAACTAAGCAGTGGATTTGAGGCAATAGTGACTATTCTAGTGACAGCGATGTTGTGTACTGTTAAATATGTAAGAATGTAAAATGAAAGAAAACATTTCAACTTGAACATAATTCTAAAACAGCTGTACATCTCCGGCCAAAAGAAAAGAGTGGGAAGACGACAAAGCTATTTTTAAGTCAGATGAAATCACGGTGTGAAATAAGCACATTTTCTGCTGACCTTTGTAAGACTTTTGTATGCAGCAACATCCCGCTGCATAAAATGAATAATCCAGATCTACAGTTATTTCTTCAAAAATATTGTGTTAATCGAAGGATACCAGGTGAAATCATTCTTAGGAAAAATTATGTACTTTCTCTACACGTTTTTGTCCTGGATTCAGCTCAGTTTGACACAGGAGTTAACAACCGATTCGTGTGGCTAATACCTCGCAAACGTCATAGTGGACAAATTATGTATATAAAAACCCGGAGATTAGAATCTCAGTTGAATAGTTCAACGTAACATAATGCTGAAGCATTAAGATGTAAATCTAAACGTTCATTGCGAAACAGCAAAGATGAAATACCAACTAGATGCTTACGTCATAAAAAAATAAAATAATAGCTAAACTATAGCATGTAACGTTTCCTTCCTTAAATTTTTCTTTTTATTCTCTGAATCAAATAGATGGCCATATTCAATGCTAAAAGGAAACTACGTTAAGTGGAAAATATGTAAATTAATTTTAATAACACACCTTTCGAGATCTTCTTTGCTTTTTGAAGCTACGATCGCAGGCCGCACAGCTACAATCCCTGATTTTCGGAAATGAAATTATTTTCGCTGTTATTGTAAGTAATGCTTATTTCATGGGTTTGAACATGAAAGTGTTTAAAAACGTTAGTGCTGGCATTTCCGCTATTTTATAATTAAAATTTTTGGAAAATTGAGCGATTGACATGAAATTTGATTCACAAGTGGAGGAAACTGGCCTCTTATGGACTTCAATATTTACTGTGAGGGAAAATCAACCTAGATCATACCGGAGAACGCCTGGAACTTTGCTAGTAATATATATATTGCTAAGTGTTGTCAGATGAACCTAGGTTGTCGTAAAAACGGAATTTTGTTATAGCTGTATTAATGCCAAGATTTTACTGAAAGATATGATCAAAGTCATAACGATGCACTACGTTTACAATACAAGTAGACCAAGAGTATATAATATATTTCTTTTAAAGACATCTTTATCAGAAGTATGGGCATTACATACATTTAGCCACTACTGCAAGAAAATGGATGACTAACAGAAAGGACAGCATAGTCTGATTAACTTCAGCCTATTATCATACTGGCAAAATATACCATGGTGTTTAAAACTCCTAATTTCTTCTAGATTTAAAAAAATAATATAAATTAAGATCATAGGAAAGAGTAAACTGTAAAACAAGAAAAGGCACACAGCGAACCTGACAAGTAAGCATTAATGTTCGGGCTTAATGTCCAGGTTCAATTCCCGATTTAACATTCAGATTATGATTCACCTTGGCTTCAGCAAAACACTCCAGGCCAAAGACGGCACATAGTTCGTTCATAAAGGTCACGGCCAATTTCCTTCGCGTTCCAAAATACCCTCTGATAACTTCATTTTTGATGAACCGTATGGCACTGTTTAAAGAAAAATAGGCTTTCCCTCGAAGACGTGACGAGTGAGATGCTCCACGGTAAAACGGGTAAACTTCATCCACTTTGTTTAGTGAAAGCCAAACTATTAATATGAGATCTCCATATATATATATATATATATATATATATATATATTCATATAAGAAGCAACAAAGTAATAATCAACCTAAAGTTAGAAAACTGACTGGAGCCATAAAATAAATCTGGTCATATAGAAAGAACTTTGAACTATTTCTCTTAATTCGGCCACAGTGGCATTAAAAACAATCTACTGCAGCTTAGAAAATTAGAAAAGTTCGAGTCTGGTATGAAACCATAAAATTCGGTAGTCCCTTGATCTACTATATAGAGAGATCGTATCTGTTACTCTTCAACACTTCTAAACCATTTCAAACTGAAAACAAATTAATTATGCTTGGGAGATCAACACCTTAGGGTCAGAAATAGAAGAAGTTCGTATTTTCGCCAGCTCAGGTCACTCCATCATAACCTTCGACACCTTAAAAATAATTTTTTATCTATTTTCAATTATTTGTTTTAATCGAGTTTAATAGGTCTAAAAATAATAAAATTATTTTTAATAATACAATTTTTATTAAAAACACTCGTTGATCAATTTTTGTCTATTAGCACTTTGTTTTATGCTGAATACGTGATCTGGGAACTATTACGAACCTGTGACCATACCCAAGCCACGGTAACGGACTTACTGCTCTACTGCTTTAGCCTCCATACGTACACACACAACAAAGTACTGGCTGCACAACATACCGGTGATCGAATGTTGAACAAATTGCGTCAACAATATATGGAAAATTCGTACACTAGATAATCAAGCAAGTATGTATTAGTAATTACGTCAGACACAAACGAAAATAAGCAGTCAATAATTAGGGAAGAATAAACGTTTAGTAATTAAAGTTTTTCAACTTTTTTACTTCTTTACCCGTTTAGTCATCATTTTACCTCAGAAACTATCTGCAAAAAAAAATTTCCTTCGTCATATGTTATTATAAGCTAATTTAGTTTTAGTGCCTTTATTAAGTGCCACTATCTTGAATTTTTCATTGTTTTTAGCAGTATGGCTGAAAAATTAATGGGGGAAAAACAATCTAAAAAACTGTGGGAGAATATATCTCGGTTAAATAATACTGTCCCGAAACAAAATTAATAACATTTTTGAATACCTATTGAACGAAACATGCAATAATCTGGTACGCGCTAAAATAGCATTCCTCTGTTACAAGTAGTCTAAAATATAATATTTTGCTTATTTATATAGAGATCTACGTTATTGCTTGTTAAATTTCAAAGCAATGTCGACCTAATTACGAAGCTACTTATTGTTAACAGGATAATCTAAAACTCTGACAAATTTGAAAACTTATTTTATCTAAAACAATTTTCGATGAATGTTTCAGGTTTTTCAATCGTTTGTTTGTTCAGTTATAGGGGGCGAGAGGACGCATTTTAAACGGCTTTGGAAGTCCCAAAACAACAATGCGTTCTTAAATACCAGTCCATCGATATCACACTTGTTGTGGGAGTAAAAATTTCTTCTCTCTGATCTGTGTTGCGGTAAAAATAATACAACTTCCGGCGAAATTTTATCGCAAAAAATGCAAAGGCAGCGGAATTACTTGCTGTGATGGGCGAGTGGGCGGACGTAACGAAATTATTTGGGTTCCGCTTTTTAGTCATTTTGGCTACTGCACTAAAAAAAAAAAATACGACTTTCAGTGCCTCGCTGTCAAAATTCAAGCTTTAGGTGTTCTAATTAGATTTTGCATTTCCTGCGTAACGTCTCTGTAATATTTTAATACAATTAGTGGAAAAACGTAATTTGAACGAATTGGCCGTTCAGAATTGTTTCTGGCTACTCACAAAGTGTTTTAGTTATTTCAAGCGAGCAGTTTCTAAGTTAATTATACAAAAATTTATTTACTTTGTTCTGTTTTAAAACAATGATAATAATTATGTATTGGACTATAAAAACATAATGCTCTCGACGTGGTTAAAAGATATGATAGAGAGACATCTCAAAATCACTTGCACTGTTACGAAGAATGGTGCCGGAATATTTCTGATTTCTAGACACCTGACATAAAATATTCATTAGTTTTATTAGTTCAGTATATAATGTAAATAAATCAATAACCAGGTGAATTATTAAGTTTTACTATTTTTTACTAAATAACATGCTTGATGGTCATACAAACTCTTAGTTTATCAGTCAAAGACATTGCGTGTTAGCTACTTATATTTGGTAATACAACTTTACGATTATAATTATTTTTGCTATTTATTAATGTAATATTAGGCAATTTGAGACATATATATTCTTCAAGAACTTTATCAAATGCATGTTAAACTTGATATAAATCTTCTTTTGTAAAAATTATGAAGGAAAAACAATGAACATTTTGCGCTCAAACTCAGTACCATGTACTGTATTTGCGCAGTTAAATCATATGAAATTTCTTAAAACTTAATACCAACATCTCATATTTACCCATTTCCTTCTCGTTAAAATAAGTTTTATACTTTAAGATTATTCAACCTAATTCAAAATAATTCCTGTCAATATGTATTATAGGTTTACCTTTCTTTGATTTCGATGCTTTTTGACACTTTCTTCGACATCCAACATAAATATTATACAGTCAATCAGAGTGTAAATTGTGTCTATAAATACAGTTTTAATGTTCTTAAAATATTAATAAATTATATAATCTATACTGAATTGAATTTTGGGTTTTATTTGGTGCCCCATCTTCCTTTTTTTAATTATTTTTTTTTCTTTTTAAGTAGCCGTAGTATAACGGAGTGCGAGGTGTCGATGGTTCGGAAGCCTTGGGACACCTATCTGCTTGGCGCGTGCCTGGTATGAAGCCTGGGGGCCGCGCGTTAATTATAGCGATACGGCTGGGCAGATCGCACCGCAGGTCCCAATTAACGCCAACTGATCACCACTGATCTGTAATGGAGGGTAATAACGGCCCTCGGGCCACACACTGACTGGGCTCGACTTCCACTGTTACGCCACCCGTAGTAATACTTCCACACACTAACTACTGAAATAACTATCAAAAATTTGAAGTATTATATTTTGGTTTTTCATGTTGCAATTTCCGTAGGAGTTAAAATATAAATTTTCAACAGTTTTACCTGTGATGGAATCAATTACTATGCTGATTAAAAGGTTAAGAACCTACTGCATTGCGTCATGTTACGTTTCTCAAGGTAGTAATGAGGAAAAACCTGTTCTTCATTTATGCAAATTGCCTGAAGCCTGTATTTTTGACAAACACTAAGTGGAAACGTATTTGTTCATATAAAACCCAAAGTTTTGACATCGTTTATTCAAATGTGTTTCCACATTCAGGTTGTAGATATGTGAATAAAAGAAAAAAATTATCTTATTACTACGATCTAATTTTAAGTTACGATATATATTATACATAGGTTTGAAACAAAAAACTATCTTACTATCCGTATATTACTCAATTATAAAACCATTACCTATAGTTATTTTTACATTATTGATTGTACTAACTCATTTTCTTGTGTGCTGTTATTTGCTAAGGATTTGTTGGTCAGTTTTCTGATAAATGAGGACCAATAACTAATCTAGAGGAAATGAACTATGGAGAACTCAAAAATTTGATAACTATTGCGTATTTGGAGAAAACACTAATGGTGATATTGAGATGTAAGTTGTTTTGATAACATTGTTATAGAGTTTAGGGAAATACCGCGATGATAGTTTCGCTGTTGTGGATTTCTAAACTTCCTCTTAAATAAATCTCAAACCGACTCAAATTTCTGTAATTGTGATATCCTCACAACCACTCTTGAAAATATGGGGGGCTCCGTTGCCTTATGTATCCCTTTCGTATAAAATACTAGATACTTAAATACAATTAATGCAGATGAAACCAATAGAAAAAAAAACACTAAAATGTTTCTTCTTGACAAGACAGCCAAACATAAAGAAAATTTATACGTAACTCATCTAGGCTCTATTCTTGGAGTCAAGAACAGTGTGTTTTTCACATCAAATCTTAGAAATAGAAGAATTATATTTACTCTCTGTTAGTGATCAACTGCTGAAAAGTTAAATGGATATATAATTTGAATTACGTAATTCTCTGATCGCTACTTGAGAGCTCACTTATCACTCATCTAAAATTAAATTAGTAAAGGTACATAATTCAATAATGTTAATGTAAAACAGACAAAATTATTTCGTTATTGGTAAATTAAGTCTTTGATTTTTATATTACAATATCTGATATATTCACATATGCTGCACCTGTAAATTATAGTTTTATTTTGGTATGAATTAGTATTTTGCGCGGGAGATACATTCAGCATCGCAAATAGCGGTGTGTTACACCTGCATCGCACGATGAAAGATAGCAGCAAGATATTGTTCAGCGCAGAAGTATTCACGTCGTTCAATCAGCTCAGGTCCGTTTCCTTGATAGGTTTGCTTTGTGAAACGGAAATGAGATTTCGTTATTTAGAGCAATGGTTTTTGAATTGAAAATGAGATTCTACCCCAGCCTGTCACGATGTGCTGCTGTGGAGATGGGTACATAAATTTATTCGATCGCCAATGTCAGTATTGGTTTTCGCATTTTAGTTCCGGAGGACGCGTATAAATCAGGCGCCCACAATGGGAGGGAGCTGCATGCGGTTAGGACGTCATTTCTGATGTCTGGTTTAATCTGCTAGATGGAAACCCGTCCCCCACCCGCCCTGGTATGACCGAATGATCGCATTACACGCGATATTTGTTTTGCGGTTTTCCGTTCGATTTGGACGGAGCCATGGTCGGCTACTAATCTAGAGAGAGAAAAAAATGAGAACGAAAGAGAGGCTTAAAGTGAACGGCGAATTACGGTTTCATTCTCTTGCTAGCATTCTTTTGAAATCAAATATCCAAAAAAATTAATTCATCCGAAAGTAAACCTTCTAAAAAAAATGCTTTGTATAAAGAGGCCAATGAAACAAGATCTTGAAAAATAAAATCGATCTATAAGTTTGCAAAAAAGTTTATGAAAAAATATTATCAGTAAAAACAAAAATTTGTAACTAAAACTAGAATTATAATGATTAATGAAATCTATATACATGGTAGAATTTTTAGGTTCAATCTAAAATAAATACTTGGAAGATAAGTATTTTCAGAAAAGTTCTTGAACTAAATGAAAACGTAAATGAATTGAAGAAAAAGAGGTAATAATAATTATATATGTAAAATAAAAACTTTTTGTACAACCAGAAAACGAATTTATGGGCATCTGGTGGTATGAATTAGTTGATTATTTCGGTAAAAATTCCTTAGCCCATATTCCTTGGTTTAATGAAGTGAAAAACGCACTCAGTGTAAATCAGCACAAAAAAAAAAGAAGAAATTTTGAACACAATTGTATGTCGAAAAAATATCGCGGGACTTAGGGATTTCCACTAGAACAGAAGAAAGAAGGTAAAATGCTTAGAAAAGATGAAGAAAATCTTGGAAGCAAACAAAAGGATAGAAGACGAGAACTTAAGTATCTTGGTTTTTGTTATTTATGTCACAACTGACTTCCACAATGGTATCCCCAGGAATGAATTCATCGGTTACTTGTCAGTAATGTGGAAACGTGCAAACCGATATCAACTTATGAGTAACGTAAACAATGTTTCAATGCATAAGTATTAATTTGTTTGTGCCTCCTGTAATCTCTGAGGTGAAAATTGGAGACGCTGTCAACATTCGACTGAATCATCAAGAAACAGACCGAGCGTGGTGGTGTGACGGCTAGCGTTCTGGCCTCGCATTCGGGAGGACGGCGGTTCGAATCCCCGTCCGGGCATCCAGATTTGGGTTTTCCATGGTTTCCCAAATTACTCCAGGCAAATGCCGGGATGCTTCCTTTAAAAGGCCATGGCCAAATTCCTTCCCATTCCTTGCCCCGCATCCTTTCCCGTCTCTAAAGACCTCGCTGTTAGAGAGACGTAAAGCTGATTAAAAAAAAAAGAAAAACCAGTTAAAATCTGTCATCAAGATTGCCTGTATAATGGACCTGAGCTTCGAACCCGGGCCCGTTGTACGTGCCAGAGAACAGCATGGCGATGCTTTAAAGAACATGGCAAATGACATGTATACGTCAACATTCACTTCTGTACACTTTCAACTACGGAACACTGTATATGATCAACGTTTTAACGCGACTATTTCTGAAATATTCGTCACAGTTATGTTAATCAGATCTTCTAGGTACATGGATTTTATCAGTTATAATCATTTAAACTACATTATTTTCTGTAGTTAACGAAAGATCCCCTATAGAAAGAAAATAATTAAATTCAAGTTATTTGGTGGGAACATACCAGTGTTATATCTTAATGTAACTTAATTCTGGATTATAACCACTCATTTACAAGTTTAATAGCATTAAAGAAAACAAAACGACTGTTTTTCATCAGGTTCATGGCTACATTAGCTTATTTCTTTCATCAGATATTCTCTGGATGTATTACCCGGTAGATTCTGTACGATTCGTTAGTAAATACCTTCTAATTTCAGGACGAAACATGATCTCAACGTGTATCGAAGAAATCTGTGTCAAACGGGGTAATGGTATCCCAGCATAACATTTAATAGTCTGTCTCGTTCTTCTGGAGAATCCAATATCAATTAAATTTCTTTCAAAACAACAAGTAACATGAAACGAACCTAATAAATTATTCATTGAGCAGTAAACACCAATTATGTTTTTTCGTATTGCCTCCTGAAACTTCAAAATTTCCACCGAATATTGAAACAACTCTTCATAAACTTACAAAGGGTAGAAAATTTTCCAGCCTTATTACTCTTCCACGCAGCGTCTTGAGTTAGATACATTTGAAATTCAGAAAAACAAGCCACGTTTAACTGAAACTGCAACGCAACTTGGAAAAAAAGAAAAAGTTTCTTTTCGTCTCTCCAAAAAGGAACTCCATTACAGTCATCAAACACTTCGAACCACTCTCCTCTTCGGGCAGCCTTCCTCTTTAGCATTCCCGGAGCAATATTCCATCCAAAGATACATAAAATTGCACTCTCAAGAAAGCTTTTGTGCGCCGGAATCTCCGGCCAGAAATATGTGTCGAAGAAAAAGAGCTGGGAAGATGATCATTCCATTTCCGCGTTTTAAGACACTAGAGAGATTTATATTACGGTCCACTACATTTCGCTCTTTGCTCCTTCATAAATCCGCTGGCCATATATTACTCCTCCGCCTAAAACGTGCCCGCAGTAAATCTGGATGGCTGACGTTGGCGCTGAATATTTCCAGAGATGGCGCAGTATTCTGTGACCGGTGAGTGACCGCTTTAACGACAGCCAAATTTATGAGCCGTCCACGCCGTCGCTTTAACGCTGAAATCATTGCAAACGCCTGGAATAAAATATCACTAGCATACTATTGGCATCTGAAATTGTACTTCTCGTAGAAACCTTCCCAGAAAAATTATTAATTTGCTATTTTTTAACTTAACAATTTCATTTTCATACTCCTCTTGCCATCCTCATCACACCTAGCTGCCTCAGTAACAACAGGAGCTACACTTCATACAACCCGCCAACTTATAGCTTCGATGGATAAAAATATTGCGTTCAATAACTTCGCTCGTTTCAGTGGCCTGTGAAAGTTAAATTTTACTTCCATATTATAAATAAAGATTGGGGATTCTAGTATGAGAGTGCAACATTTAGGATTTTGTGTTTTGTTTCGGTTGCTAATGTCCTGCTCCCGATCCAGTTAAAGGCTTGATCTTCCTTCACCAAGTGAAACGAATGTAGCACAAGACGTAGTTGCGTTGATTTTGAGTCTACTTTCAGTGATCTGCGTGCCTCAGCACGTGCATTCGACAAGTGAAAATGTTTGGTAACTTTCATGTCGAGGTGAAACCCAGCCACCGTGGCAGAAAACAGAGACAAGATTACTATTACTATTACTCCGCGATTCACTAAAAGTGTGTGGCGGAGGGTGCATTGCACCTATCGGAAAGGTAATAGTTTGGAAGGGATATACGGGATATGGCAGGAGGCGCCCATGGCAATTGTGAGAAACCATCCCAGCAATAGCGTGGAGTGACCTGGGAAAACCATGGAAAACCCATATTACGATAATAGTCGAAGAATATCAAGTAGTGCTTTCATATAGAATATCCTCCACTACCTTAGAAACTGCACTGTTTCTCAAATTAAACAATCTGTTAAGTCATTAAGTTTTGAAAACGTAATTTTGACCATAAACCTAACTGCGTAAATTAATTCTTTGCTATGTTTTCTGTGTAAAATAATTATCTGTTTGAAATAATCATTAGAAATAAATCCCCTTTGAAATATTTAAACGATTAAGCTAATATAATAAAACACTATTTTGGTAATGATTTCTGCTGCTCGGCCAATTTCGGCCAGCCGATTGATGTCCGAAGATGTTTTCGCTGTATTCTCTCTCAACGGATGTAGCTTTAAATAGTCAGAGGTACTTTACACGAAACGTACTTGAGCACGAAAAATTGCATTAAGTATGCGAAGAAAATGTTAATTCTGTTGTGAACAATGATTTGTAAAATGAAAAAATAATCTTTATTCTTTTTGAAATCCTACCTTGCCTAGAAACATTTTTATTTTCTTCCTTTAGCGCTGCCATGTTCGCCCCTACCCGTCCCAGTAACAACATTCCTATTCACTCCCGGTTTCAGGCTGTTCCGTAGTAACAAATAACATTTCCTCCATTGGTAATGGTCATGTTTGAATATGTTATTTTTTACTTTTATCTAATATTATACGTTTTACAACAATTAGGCACCTTTACAGAAGTTATGCATGTTTATCCGTGTAGCTCCAATCGATCCACTACCGTGGTATGACACTACGATATCTAGAAGTATGTTCAGAAGCTGGTTTGGTCACAGTATTCACTATCGAATCTTTCCAAAATGTCACGTGAAACGCTGGTAGCCTTAAGACGATATTTGTCGGTCGAATTGTAGAAATAACGGTAAATGTGGATATATCACGCGGTTTTTAGTACGCAGAGACAAGAAGACACCACACACACGAGAAGTTCGAGTCCGTACGTAGTCGTTAGACTGTTTACTAAAAACCGTCTTGATATGCTTTGTACAAGACCAGAAGGGTACACGAATTGGTATACATATTAAATAGTTTGTTTGTATGTTTTATGTCAAGGTTTTAATGAAAGACTGGTAAAATAACAGAAATAATGTCAGCAATGTTGTGCTGAATATATTTTGAAACAGAAGATACGCTCTTTTAATCAATACATCACCACGTCGTGCAGTGAGTGATAGTTCAGTCTGCAGGTGAAGTGATATGATTAAACAGTTACAGAAATTTAACAGTTAACAGAAAAAATAGTACCTCAGCGAAGATCTCCCTGTTTAAACTCTTGTCACTGACACTTTCCGTTTAAAACAAAATCTTTTCGGGTGTCCAGCCAGATGGTGGTGTAAAAACACGACGTTTCGACAGCTGACTCTGCTGTCTTCGTCAGGTATCTGTAGTTTATTCTCAGCTGACTGTTTCTGCTTCAGTCAGGTCAGTCGAGGCAGAGACAGTCAGCTGAGAACAACTACAAGATACTTGATGAATACAGCAGAGTCAGCTGTCGAAACGTCGTGTTTTTACACCACCATCCGGCTGGACACCCGAGAAGATTTTGTTGCATCGATACGCCGGGAAAGTCTACACTCACACTTTCCCTTAACTTTCTTTACTTACCGTTGGTCAGCTGAACTGAAAAACTGTTAAAAACTAGAGTTTAAATTTATTTCTGCGATCTTGTACTGAATGCATTAACAAAATATTAGGCGAGCAGCAAAAATGTTGTCTTTCCAGATTTAAAACACTTTGAATCTTGCAGCTGAATATAAAGAAATGCAGATACGGGGATATTTCACCAAAATATACCCAGTAAACCTCAAATAAGCGAATTTACATATGACATCGTTCATGAATGAAAAAAGGAGAAAGTTATGTATTAAACATCTCGGAATACGAAAACAAATATTAACTATGCGATTAAGAATACGTGTAACTTTTAGGTCAGCTGAAGTAGGATCAAATGGGGATAATGACTTCGTCTAAAACGTCTCTTAAGTAATTGATGATATTATTGGCTTTCATAATGTTGGCTTTAAGAATGTTCCAACCACATCATGTTTTTGATATCATTTTTATTATTAGCCAGAATATATTTTCAGACAACAAAGCGGGCAGCAAACAATGAAAAAGCTATATTACGGTCCGTTTATTTAATACGTCCATAGCAAATATAAATTAGTTGCAATACGTAAACAGTTGTTGATAAAAAAAACTTTTTTATCTGCTTTATGTCTCTTTAACAGCGAGGTCTTTAGAGACGGGAAAGGATGGAGGGCAAGGAATGGGAAGGAATTCGGCCATGGCCTTTTGAAGGAAGCATCCCGGCATTTGCCTTGAGTGATTTGGGAAACCATGGAAAACCCAAATCTGGATGCCCGGACGGGGATTCGAACCACCGTCCTCCCGAATGCGAGGCCAGAACGCTAACCGTTACACCACCATGCTCGGTCATAAAAAAACTTTATAATATACCCGTCCATTCAATTTCAACATTATAGTACCAAACACGCCAAGTTGTATTGGATTCTAAACACATTCATCATTATTCCACTTCCAATTTCTAGCTACTCAGACATATATTATTGTAAAATAAGCCTCTTCATTTTCCTCTCACTTCCCAACAACTCTCTATCTGCCCTTACCTCCTTTCCTACACCATTCTCACCCATCTATCCACTGGTCTTTACCTGGGTCATCTGGATTATCTTTACTGCTATTATATTTGCTTCTGTTAAGTGCAGTTTTAGATCTAATTCAGCACAGTGCCACATTTAAGTCGATATACTTTTGCCTTTCTCTTCCTTGAAAAAATAATTCTGTTGCAATATTCATTTGGTTTGACTTTACCTTCATGACTACCAATTTCTTCATTGTTCGAGTTTCAGAATCGCTTACATCCGTTAGATTTCACATGACTCTAAAATTATTCTCGTCCTTTAATCATTATCCAGTAAACATACTACTTACTGCCCTCTCTTTCTTTCTGGGTTGTGATTTTGTACTCACTTTATCATCAATGTCCGTGAAATACAGCCCCTCGACATGTGACGATGTACTTAAAGGTCGCTGGGCTTTCTACTATCTCTTCACTTCTGCCACAGATCATTAATTGGTCAGTAAAGCCGTCGTCTTCATATTTTATTCTTCTATTCTCACCCACTTTTTACAATGACTCATTGCAAGACGTGACAAATATGAAGGGAACTCTACCTTTCCAAATTTATTTGTTTTCATTATCCAACTTTCCCGCCGTACTTATCTTGAGACTAAGCAGATGCAGTGTCACTTGGAGGGAAGGAAGTTGGCAGGGAGATACTTCGATGTCGTACATCTAGTGGCGAAAGTGATGAGGGAATATACCAGGGAAGTAGGGAAATGGGATTCAAATCTTGGTGAGACAATGAGGTCAATATTGATTGTGTAACAATCGAGAATTAGGGTGGTAGAGAGAACGGTCAGAGTTGTTTCCAGACATTACCAGAGAACGGAATCAGTAACTGAGTTGATGAATGAGCTGGATTGAGAGCAATTGAAAGTAGGATACTAGTAAAAAGAGTACTGGGTGTGCATTAAATGGATATGGAGACAATAATTTTGGATTAGTAGGTAAGGTCAGTGAGGAGCAATACCATAAACTAGTACTTATTTAAAGTTAAAAGAGAAGGAATATTTTCATTCGCAGGTAAGAAACTCGGACCTGCAATGAAGTATCGAGGGATATGCTGAAAAGTTTGCCTTAAATAATGAAATAATTTGTAAAAATTTCATGTAATGCAATGTGGGTACGTAGGAAAAATTGAATGAGCCCGTTGGGTGAGGGTAACACTCGGCCTGGAATTCTGAGGACGCGTGTCTAAAGTCCCAACCGGCCATCGAAATTTCGGTTTTCCATAATTTCTCGAAACCACTTTCCAGGTGAACGTGGGGGCGATCCTTTCAAAGGGTCATTGTCGAAATCCTTCCCGTTCCTTTTCAAAACAATCCCAGCCTTTAAACATATAGACGTCGATGAGGTGCAAAGACCTAAAAAATAAAGAAATATGACCCTTTACATGGAGCTTTTATCACACGATAATATAAGTGGCAATAAAATAAATGGTTTCGTCTGTTTAACTATTTCTGGACAGCTGCGAAATGACCAATCTAATTTTTTTTAAAAATCATTGATTTGGTATTAAATTTGCCTGATATTTCTCAACACATTTTATTGCACAGATTAAATTTTATAAAATTAAAAAAAATATTCAAATTAAAAAAGGGAACTTTAATGTTTTTATTTTTTTACTTTTTCCCCTGTCTCCGAATTCGGTGAAACCTCCAGCGCTAGCCTGCGGCTGACGTCCCACGCGAATCGAGCAGCCGGGAAATAAATTGGTCGTCTCGTCTGTATTTACGTGACCCGAATACTGGCACGTTGGGCACTGCGACAATTAAATGGCGGAGGACGGGCTGCGCAGTTTGCCGGTCTCATTACTCATCCATTACATTCAACACCGACTTATTAACCTGCGGCTGTGTATTTATAAACGGCGACGGGGCGGAATACCGATAAATGGGTTTGGCCGATGAGCAAACTGACATAGCCAAACACTGGAGGCGTTCATGCGGACTGCAAATATGAGAAACTGAGTCAACAAGGGCTGCATAATATGTTAACATCTCCGCGCGTATTATGACAAATTTTAACTCTTATAACAACAGCTTTTAGTCGTCACGCCGAAGGTAGCTGTCGCCAGGCAACATGTTTTCAGCAGCAGATTACACTTGTCGTAACTTGTATTTCACAGCTGTACGTGTAATGGCTACTATATCGTGTTAATATTACACCCCACTAATAATATTTGTTTTAATTAATTGTATGTATTTGTGAAATAGTGTATCGATGTATATATTTTTAATTATCTGTATTGTATGACTAACAGTGAGTAGTGTGTATAACCTTAGGAAGAGCATATGTTGTAGCTCTAAATAGTATTAAGATCATTGGTTGTTGAGTGGGTGCTGGTAAAAGTGGTCTATTGACTGTAACAAAGTATGGTCATGCGAGGCGAAGTCCTCAATATTATGGCGGTATAGTAAGAATTGTATGTCTGGTGACTGCAGAGGCCGTAACTGTGCCACAATTCATGAATATTGTCAGTTTACTATATGTTAACTTATTGTGACGTATTGAATTTGATGGTTGACTCAGTTTTACGTAATAAAGTTAAAAGTTTTGAACAGTGCTTATAATTAATAAGTAACAATACCTAATTTCATTATGGCAGATATATCAATTAACTGTGTTTTATATTCAAATTTAAATAAGAGGCAGCTAGCATGTGTTAGTGTCGAACTGGGCCTTTTCCACATAATATACTTTTATTTCCTTTAGAGTGAAAATTTCGAAATATGATAACCAGTGGCGATTCTTCGTGAGTTGATGTTCTAATTAGCCCTCATTGCTAATTACCTCTAACGGAGAAAATTCATAATTACTAATTTTTATTTAATTAAGTAATTGAGTGCAGCCAGCTGTACATGTCTATGTACTTTGTTTATAAACACAGTAGTTCCAGGAACCCACGTCAATAGATGGTATGCAATATTTAAGCAATGTGGCATGGTAAAATTGCTAGAAGAGAAATTAGAAAGAGCAAAATAGATCTAGCACCCTATATTACTGAAAGAAAAAAATGGCAGGACTGAGATTGGATAAATAATTTAAGTAAAATTTCGTGTTACTTTTTTTTTAATGTGTGGGATATACAAGAAAATTTTTGTTGATCGAATTCCATGTTGCTCCGTTGGTTAGGTTAGATGGTAAAGAGTGAAGCGGATTACAGGAAATGGTAATGCTGAAGTGACTGATGGAAACCGCCTCGGGATATGGTCGACATCGGATGACAAGGCCACATCACGCGATGGCTTGATGTAACTCAGGACTCTCCGGTTACAGAATCGGCTGGACACCAACAGCCAGGCATAGTCTTTCTCTCTCTCGTCCCTACTATAGATAGTCTTTGGTAGCCTGCCCAGCAAATAGTTCACAAATCACAAGTGTCTTTTCTGCACCCTCTCCATAACGCAAGAAAAATCTGTTATACCCAAGTTGGTCACTTCTACAGCATAGACATAGATGCTTTTTCGCGAATCCGAAATTCACTTCCCAACTAAGGATTGCAATGCGCAGTGTTTTTCAATCCCGCGGGTTTTTTGCGGATTTTGCACCAATCCCGCGGGATCCCGCGGAATCCAGAGGGATTGGTGCCAACAGTTTTTTAACGCATATATAAAACATAGTTTTTCAAAGCGTTAATAAATTAAATAATAAACATCTGTTAATTAAACAAATAAAATCCATTTCAGTGCTAAATGATAAAAGCTAATAGTTAACAATATTTTAATTGGCAAAATGACATTAAATTTTTAGCATGTTTTATGTATATTTTAAGGTTTTCCTTTTTGTTCCTAAATCTAAACCAATTTTTAAATAAACAATCAAAAATGGAAAATATTCAGTCTTACAATACATCACATCAGTATAAAGCATGGTATACATATTGGCCAAGCCACCAGAGTTTTTTTAAAATTATTATTCTAAATAAACGTTCTATAACACCGAAAGAAAGCATTCTATTTCAGAAAGTGAAGTGAATATTATCAGTAAAGTGAACTTGGCTCTGAACAAGATCTCATAACCTTTCGTTACTGCACAAGCATGAGATTTGGCCTATTTTTACAAGAATTGTTTTTGTGGGATTCATTATTATGTCTCCTCATTCCTTGATTGATCTTATAGTTGATTCTTTGTTAACAAAAGAAACTACTCACCAAGGCGTAAACTGTCAAGTATTTCAGTTTTACTTTAATTGGCGTAACGACTGTTTAGAGTGAATTTTTTAAATGTTATTTATATTTTTAGTAAGAAAGGAGACTTTCTCGGCGTATGATTACAGTGAAGTCCCCGCCGGATTTCGTTGTAAAAACATGAAATCTGACACGTGAGGAAGACGGCGGAGGCAGCCGTCGAAGTATGGTGTTTTTACAACACAATTCGGCGATACACCCGTGAAGACTTCATTATAACCTTTTTTTTGCCTTTAGACGAAATAATAAGAAGGAGTTGAAAGGAGACACGGTATTCTCTCAAAAATAATGCATTGTGGCCATTAACCAAATCATCCCAAGAGGGATTAATCGAAAACCAAAACGGCACATGTAAGCAGGCGGCCTCCGTCAAAAAACATGTGTTTCAAATGCATTGAGGCGGCGGGCGAGACAACAATAAGTCAAAGGATATACACTTTCCTTTTGATAACTGCTAAATTAATAGGTATGCGATTGTTAAAACTGCGATAACATTAGTTTCGTATCAACGAATAATCGAAGTTTCAGCCGCAAATACAGGAAGTCGTCACAATTACTTTATCTGCAAATACACACAGAGCGGGGCGGTGTAACGGTTAGCGTTTCTCGCATCGGGAGGACGGCGGTTCGAATCCCCGTCCGGGCATCCAGATTTGGGTTTTCCATGGTTTCCCCAATCACTCCAGGCAAATGCCGGGATGCTTCCTTCAAAAGGCCATGGCCGAATTCCTTCCCATACCTTGTCCCCATCCTTGCCCCCCATCCTTTCCCGTCTCTAAAGACCTCGATGTTAAAAAGAGACGTAAAGCAATTTAAAAAAATGCAAATACAGAAAATGGGAATAATGAAACCGTGAATAAAAAGCTTTAACTGTGTAATTCAGATGACATGTGTGATACATAAAAATACTTAATATGTACTTAGAAAATCGTACTAAATACGCAACATAACTCAAGTTATAGAAATGTGTACTCAAAACAAAAGTAAGTTTTAATGAATACCTAAAATTGGATCTGTTTACTTACGAATGACGAAGGTTGACAAAAACAAACGTTTATTCACACGAGTCAAATGCCATCCGCTATGGTACAGGCAAACAGTGCAATCCATCCTACAGAGACCGGGTGGGGCAGCGAGTCGCGAAGACTGACACACGTTTTCACTTCCGCTTAATTTTGTGCGGGATCCGCCATCTAATGATGCTTGGCTTGGCACATCCTGAGCAGTACAGCGCTGTAAACTAATTATGTCCAGCTCGCAATCAGATACCACTCTATATTCAGGTATCTTTATATGCTGTTTATATTATTCAGGTGGGCTAATCTGTTTGCCTGTCTTGATCCGATCTTTCCTCCTTGGAACCTAGTAACCACATGTATACAATTTAATTTTAAGTTTCCGCTTTGCTCTTATGTTCACAGAAGCGATAAATGAATGTAAGACTTACAGAAAAACGATATGTTGTAAGAAGATTAAGCTTCCTTCAGAAAGATGAAGTCAGAAGCCAGAAAATACCAAAGCGAACTTGGAAGGACGCTGTCTGAAAGAATTTGAGCTACAAAATACTGAATTTAGAAATTTTACGAAGATGGAAGGTGTACAATGAAAATGATGTACAGTTGTTCTTAGTTAAGGGATAAACTGAACATCAAGGAAATTATTGTTTAAAAAGATATTTGCACAAATTATGGTGCCTAGATATATTAACAAATAAACTATATGCTGTGACCTCGTTCCATCAGCATATCGGTGCCATGCATAGTAATAATAAGTGTCGCAGCAACAACAATTTTCAGATAAGCCAATATCAATAGGAGCGAAATTTACAACAACAGAAAAAAAATATAGCTGTAACCATCCCTGTAGCAACAACACCAATAACAGGACGTTGTGATCGTTGCAGCGCCATAGAATCTACAAAAACAGCAAGGTAACTGCAGCACAAAGGCTGACAATGACTGGAGAAATCGGCACTAGTTTTCCTTCTGCAAGTTTTGAAATGAATACGACGTCGATGATTACATTAGATAGGACTTGCTATCAACTTTCTTAGTGCAGTGGCATCGAGGACCGTAGCTGTTCCTTTGCCTTACTAACTAGAAACCGTTCGTTTTCAATGAGCAGTTCGAGGTAACTCAGTTTCATTCGCTGTCTGCTGCACTTACTCCTACGTGCGCAGGAGAGTACTCGTTGCCATGATTGCGCGTGCGCAGACGTTCTGATGTGAACAAAGTCAAATGTCAGCTCGGAGGGGTAGGTAACTGGAGTGGTCGATGAGATGAGGTGCCGGCAGGCCAGGGGTAATTTGACCTTGAACCGCAAATTACTAGTTAACGGACAGTAGTAGCCTACTCCAAACATTTCGTCGTGTCCGTTCCTCCGTTTCAGTAATAACTACTTTTCTGACTATTGCCTATTTATTTACTTCCTGGTTTTCACCTGGTCTGTTCTTTTCCAAACGTCTATGATAACTTTTTCATTCTTAAAGTGGATTCATCCAAACCTGAACTATATCTTTGTTATAATTTTCAACGTTTACATGTAGAAAGTCTATTGATGAAATTGGATGTGTTTTAATGATTGTCTCCAAATTGTTTATGGAACTATGTTAAATTACCGACGCAACTACAAAGAGCGAGTTACTATACCAGACCAAAAGTTCAAACTACTTACGCCAGCATCGCTATACGAAGGGGTAATAAGTTGACCATAACAACTTCGGGACATGTCTTCAGTTATTACTGATTCAGGTCAGTAAGTTGTCGAACATAGATATAGTTACGTTTACAGCAATTAAGCAATCTCAAGAATACAAAATATCACGATTTTTACCTTATTTTTTGTGTTTTATTTATTCAGTTTAAATTGGAGCTGGGGATATGCTGCTTCATTCGCAATGTAAATGAAGTGTACCCTTTTTATTATTCCAGATTTGCTGCTACTTGAAGTCGAGGTCATTAGAATTGAGAGAGGATTTGGAAAAAATGAAATGGTAGCAACTTCCAAGACTCTTCAATTAAATCATTCGACATACGCGTGGAGTTGTTTCAGGGCTCAATGAAAAATCGTAATCTGGATGGCCATTACTTTTTCGGTTATAATAATCAAGGAACAAATGTGGTTGCTTTAACTCTTATCTGATATCTACAAGCACTATTATATTTTCCCTGAATCACTTATACAAAAATATACTTTAAAAGCATAAGCCATTAACGATTCATGTTGCATTTGAACGGTTCCTGGTATTCTTTGTTTCTAGATATTAAGTGTTTAGAAACTATGAAATGGTGAACGTATACAGTCTATTTTGTTGCTTCGGCATATCAAACGATCCTATTACCCAATAAACTTTTAATTATAAAAGTCTAGAACAAATCGCAGTAGTGGTTCCTAGAAAATAACATTTGAAATAACATTTATCTCTATTCAAAAAATAAAAATCTCAAGAAACGAAATAACTTCATTCTTTCTTATCGTAAAATTATTACTCACTCCAAGATTTTATTTTGATATAGTGAGCGTTAAAACGTAAAAATGAATCTTAAATGATTGTGGTATCTCAAAATAACATAAAAAAGATTTTCACTCTGGAAGTAGCCTACAAGTCAATACCTTAGTTTAAAAATTCTTTACTGAAAATTTTGTTATAAGGCAGACCTACAATATAAAGCAACAAGAACTACCAATGTTAAGATTCCAAAGCAGATTATTTCAGTAAATTAAGACGGAAATGGGACAATTCAATTTTCCCTAGCATTCTTTGGTCGTGTCCGGTGATTTTCAGATAAAAATCTTGGGTTAAAATTGGAATGGATCGTATAGAAATCTTAAGATATTATCTATCTACATATATACTCTGCAATTCACAAAATTGTGGGTGGCAGAGGGTGCTCAGCACCAAAGTTAAACTCTTTGCTGTGCATTCCAGTCCCTAATGATACGAGGGAAAAAAGAATTCATATAAGAATCAGTCCGGCGCCTTATTTCCCTAATTTTATATTTCCTGTCCTTCCGACTCAAATAGGTTGGTGGAAGAATTATTTCACTACACTCATGAGTGAAAGTTAGAGTACGCATGTTTACCAATAAGTTAAAACGAAACTTGTGTCGTCTATCTACCAGAGACTCCCAACCTAATCTACTAATCAGTTCTGTGACGCTTTCATAAGGACTGTAGCAAGCGGTCACGAATCGAGCGGCTCTTCTCTGTACTTTCTCTATACTTTCGATCAAGCCCTTACGAAACGGGTCCCAAATGGCACAACAATAAACCAAATGTGGACCCACAAGAGATTTGTACGCTATCTCCTTTGTTTGTTCATTACAAATTTTCAAGATTCGACCTATGAATCGCAGCCTAGAATTTCCTCTACCTACTAACGAATTAATGTGTATGTCCCATTTCATATTCCTTTGTACTGTTACTCCCAAATATTTCATAGAATCGACCATATCAATAACTGTATTGTTTAACTAGTATTTCTGAACAATTGGATTCTTTTTGTTAGTTATGCTCATTGTCTTGCACTTTTTACAATTTAGAGTAAGTTGCCACTCAGCGCACCAAGCCAAAATAACATCCAGATCGCGCTGAATTTCTAAGCAATCGGCCAAATTTCTTACTTCCCTATAAATAACCGCATCATCAGCAAACAATCTAAAAAGGCTTTTCACTTTGTCTCCGAGATCGTTTATAAAAATTAAGAAAAGAAGTGATCCTATTACACTTCCTTGATGTACACCGGATGTAACATCTAGATTAGAAGAACTTTCTTCTTCAACGACAACATACTGCGATCGACCAGTTAGAAAATCCTTTATCCATTCACAAAGCTGATCCGATATACCGTACGCTCGAAGCTTCACTAAAAGGCGGTTGTGTGGCATAGTTTAATTATTTATAATTTTTTAAATTATTTTGTCATATTCAAAGATCTAGGAATGTATGACTAATATGAATGTTTTGTCTCATGCTGTCTATCCGTCTATTCATCCCCAAGACAAATACTGCCTCACTCGACAACCGTCGAAGTTGTGCCACTCTCGTGGGGGGAATCTGGAGTGAAACGGAGAAACTCAATCCGGAAAGCTGTTACCGTCGCTCCGAACCAAGTGTTAATTACTTCAGAACTTTCCTCTGAGACGAGGGCGTTGTCGATGTGAGTCTTATGGAACTGCGCAGTTAAAAGTTTTCTTGCATCCTCAGGTGAAGTACTGTATGTTTTTTGTCTGCAAGAAATGGTCGTTACTGATCAATGCAAAAGGAGAACATTGGTTCTGTTACTTTATTCTTCTGTATATGTCCCAATAATATTATAAATGGTGGAAATTTGGATGGTTTTTTTTTTATTTATTTTTTTTATTTATTTATTTTTATTTATTTTTTTTTATTTTTTTTTTTGGCGACTTAACCATTCATCCAGCTCAATGTGTTTTTACGATATCTCTTCATGTGAATTTCTAGTTTCTCCAGTGCGTTTATCCTTGCTACGTATAGACACCACAGGACGGACAGGACATTCACACAGACACACAACACTTAAACATCCATGCCCGCGGCCGGATTCGAACCGGTGACCTTCGGCACGTGGAGCTAGTGCTCTAGCCCCTACGCTACCGTGGCCGGCTGGTACAGAGTTAGAATATAGTCAAGATCCGCTGACCCCCGAATAGCCGTTAACACATCCTTAGAAGTGAGTGAGGACAATAATAATATAATTAATAATTACGAAAACATAAATGGAGGCTCGAGAACACTCAAATTCTGGCCACAATATGTGAAATGCAGGGAAAGCTACGAATGAAAGTTGTAGAATAGCAAATTTCCAATTGGTATTATTATTATCATTAAGGATATTCTAATCGCTATGCTGTCCGCCGTTAAAAATGTTGGAAAACGGTGGTCTGGATTAACACAGAAGATACTTCCCAGTCATTCCTTTAGGAATCGAACTCTACTAAAAAATTAAACACAGAAGAATGAAATCAACTATGTATCAAAACACGTATTTAATACTTTTTGTAGAAAAGGATAAAGCAATATTTCTGTGATCAAGAGGAATACGAACACAACTAGCAAATAAACCAGAAGATGAATGAGTAGTAAAATTGTATTAAATTTATTACTCAACTGTTCATCTCAAAAAAAAAAAATAGTTGTAGAGGATAAGCATAAATAATTTTAGTTTGTATGTGAATACAGTAAGTGCAATACCACTTTGACAGTATTGACGTTGACGTGGACTGTACAAATAACGGATACTCAATTTCTATTTGAATTGGTTTGACTGATGCAGACGTCATTTTACGTAACTTCAATAACCGCATTTATTTCTTTAAGTTCTGGTAACATAGTACTTTAACGAATTTGAATGAAATTTTGTACTGTCATAGAATATGGTCTGTACTAGTGCGTAGAACACTGTCCATTTGAAAAACTAACAATTCCTTCAGGAATCGAACGGGAATGCGAAAGCAACGAGCATAAAATTAAATATGAATCAGTAATTCTAGGGTATCTACCCAAACCAGTTAAGAAACATGTCGCAGGCAAGAGTTGGTTTATTATATTCATAAAGCTTTAAACTTATGAATAAAACGCAAATTACAGGTTGGCTTAGTTATTGTTAAAAGGATTTCAAAAGCAAAAACAGTAGTGTGGGAAAAATCATTATAATTGAAAGTGTAGGACATGCTAAAAGTCTCATTAATACTTGTGACAAAATTTAAAAAAAAAGTGAGTAATTAATGATGAATAGTGTCAGGAGAGAATTCAGCTGGTAGAAACATATAAAATGGGAGAATAAGAAATTTTTGCCAGATTTATTTCAGGGAGGATGACTCTGCCAAGTTGGTTTCCGCTGAGCACTTTTCCGGAGTCAGCAGTAAACCGTGACATCTAGCGGTAAATCTGGATTCCGGCTGTAAACCTCTTCGCTACTCAAGCAAGGTTGCTGGGTATTCACCACAGCAAGTTCTAAGATCCTTCTTGCAGAAGAAATAATTCTTTTGGAGACAGCCTTCAGCTTTACGATCTACAATGCCAAAATACAGAAATAACAGTTTTACTACAGATGGCAGTTACAGGGTTTTACCAAATGTGATGAGAACACTAGTTCACAGCTTACAGATTAGAAACCGTCATTGAGAAGGTTTACACGGTGTCTGATGAGAGAATGTTCAATGCCCGAATCTGGTAGTGTGGAGAACACAGGTTTGAAACTCGATACGGGGATCCTGATTTCGGGTGTCCATTGTTTCCTGAAATAATTCCACGCGAATGCGGCAATGGTTCCCTAGAAACGCCATGGCCGAATTCCTTACCGTTCCATCCCCCACTGTTTCCCCGGCTCTACTGACTACTACACCTACGAGCCATGAAGTCCAAAAAAGGAAAAACCGCAGAATGGGCAACTTGTAATACACAGCTATCAAGAGCAGTAATATTGTAAAAATGTCAAATAGTCATAAGGATAATGGCTTGCGTTAAAAAACGGTCAGATCTAATTTGAATATTTTTTAAAGAAGTAATTACTACCGCAATGAAAGAATACAATAAAATTCTCAATTAGTTTTTGTAAAATCCTATATCGTACAGTACAAACAGTGAATGTACAATGCAGAACATCAATATAATACATGAAAAGCACTGGGTTGTTTAGTATAAGTTTTATTCCCATAACCATAAATTATGTTTAGCTGAAAGCAAAATAAAAAAATTAAAGCCAGTAGAATAGAGTTCATCAATATTCCACACTAAGTAATGTGAACTTGCAAAGCTAGCGACTATATCAAAAGTTTGCTAGTATATCATAAACACGGACAAAATACACTATTTATTCCCATTTTCCAGTTGGCATCAGAGATAATCTACCTTTTTAGTTTTTAGAGTACCCAAAAGATTAAATTTATTTTTAATTCAAAGTTTCTCTTTCTTTCTATTTTTTTTTTTATCAACAGTTTTTAAGCTCGTTCGTATGAGCATAATATTAAATGCTGCCTCTCTTTCCAAACATAGCGTAGATATACATCAGAGAAATTTTAACAAAAGCAATTATCGCTAGCGTGTGTTAGTTTAAGCGTTTAAAACCATTAAAACACTCTAGAAGTTTTTAATCGAGTTGACACCTAGAGCGATAAAACCCATCTGTGCTTATGGAGAGCCCAAATGTGTGTTCAGGAAAAGTTTAATGACAAAGTTCTAGACGGACACGAGGGCTATTCATATTTTACAACAATTCTGTATCACAAAAAAACGTATCTAATTAAATAAAACATTCCCGGTCTCGGTTTATTGTTAATTTTGGGGAAACATAATTACCGCCCCTTTATTGCTGCAGTTACAAAGGTTGTAATTAACAATTAGTAACCCGTGTTTATTAATGAACGTACCGCGCACTTCACTTCTTTTAGCTAATATTCGAAACATTAAACAGGTTATGGAAGTAGCTGCAAATTTAAACAAACAATACTTTCAAAATACATGGCAGCTAATAGCAACAGAGTTAATTGGCAATATGAATTATTGAGCATAGGTCGATTTTTATGTAATTGATACTTCGGCACCTGCGTACATGCTATATTTATTATTTTAAAATATAAAAACATCATTCGATAATATTTATATGTTGTAATGCCTTTTTCTTTACAGTCCTATCTCTCTTTTACAATCGCATGTCTTCCTATTCCATTTAATCATGAAGTAATTCACTCACACGTATTTTTTTGTTTTTTTTAAAAAAAATATTCCTTTCTTCACATCTAGGTGATAACACATCTAATCCGTTCATCCTTACAGGAAGAACTGTAACAGACTTCTATTGAAGCCGTATACCTAAACAATATAAATGATTCGCACCTATATTTTATTTCAGTTACTGATATTTCCAGTCTCAATTTCTCTCTTTTCTCTTCCGACACTCCTACCGGTACGTTTCTGCCAAAATAACATTATAATTTTTCACAAGAGGGTTGGATTTTGTGGTTTAGAGATTTCTAACATTCTCCTCTCCCTTTGCCCCTCACTTTCAAGTTTAATTTCAATACCAGTGGCTATGTCACTACACCCCCCCCCCCCAATTCTTATGCCTTGATTATTTTCCCTCCAAATACCTACTCTTGCCTTTTACGAATTGCAACTTCAAACTCTTTCAGTGTTTTTGGTAAACTATCCATTATTTGTCTTCGTAAATTATTCCAGTCACTGACTTCCTTGCCAACAAAAGAAAATTATCCACTACCTTTACCTCAATTCAAGTGCTAGCTTATAATTATGGTCATCTCTTATTCTCCAGGTGGAACTCCTATTGCTCCTACTAATGTGTTCCTACGGGCTATCGAAATTATAAGCCTTGCATAAAACAATCACTCTTTACACCAGTCTTCTGTCTTCAAATGACTCCCAACTCGGATCCTTCATCATATCATTACTGATTGCCTTCTACAGTAATTTTCGCTTACTAGCTCTTCTCCTTTGTATCACCTCCAAGTCCTGAATTTGATACACATAATGTGGTTCCCACAAAACCATATCCAAACAGAGGTCCGGCCGAGATTTCTTAACCCAATTCCCTCACGTTCCCGTACAATGAATGAAGTATTTTAAAACTTCTTCCTACCACCTGCCCAAAGTATCCTTCCCAGCTGAATTTACTATCAAAAGTTGTGCCAAGATATTTACAGTCAGTATCTTCGACAATAAATTCCTTCTCTACTCTTAAATCATAGAAAATCTTTACTTTTTTATTTATGTAACTAATTATCTGACTCTTCATGACATTTATTTTCATTTCATATTTAACTATCCAGCTAGGTGTCATTTTCAGATACTCTTGTATCTGTTCACAGTTCTCTACAGTTTATGCGCTTTGTATAAGATGACTTCATCTGCAAATAATATAATTTATGACTTCATCACATCAATACAATCACTCATTAGAATAATTGTATTAATGCACTACCCTGAGTTACTCCTATATTAAATTTATCTCTTTTGATGGTGCATTACCCACCCTGTCTATTTGCTCTCTACCTTTTAAGAACTGTTCCACCCAGCAAGTAACTTTTTCATTCACTGCAATGATTTCTTCCTTACCTAAAACCACTCTACGGCTCACTCTGGCAAATGCCTTGGAGTGATACAGTGCTATGCTATTAGCCTGGCCTTCCTTGTCCATTTCATCAGCAATATCTTGACTAACTGAGATGAACATAACTGTCCTTTCCTGAATCCATGTTGCAGACTTCCCTGATGTGGTTGCTTACCTATCATTCCAACAGCTTCCCAACCACTGAAGTTAGAATAATTGGCCTTTAATTTTCAACTCCATTTGTCTCATCTCCTTTATGGATCGGTGCTACTGTGGCACTTTTCCATTTCCCTCCTTAGCAGCAAATCTCCAAACTGAATCTAAACAGTATTACAAGATAAGGTACAATGTCTTATCTCACTATCTTTAATACACCTGTATTAATATTATCCACATCATCCGCCTTATTCTTTCTTTGCTTTCTTATTTCACCCAAAATATAGTCAGGTTTTCTGGTCTGTTCATTACAGCTTGTGTGGAAAATCTCTTTCTCTGATTTTTCTCCTCCGATACCTGAATAATAATCCATAAGTGTCTCATGAAACCAATTACTTAATATCTCTGCCTTTTCCAAAATCTTAGTAACTTCTTCACCATCCTTACCTATAACTGTCTGTATACGAAATCTACCATTCCCCTTAGTTATCTAACATAGCCACAGAAATTCCTATATCTCCGCGGTTTGAAGTGGCATTTAGAAATAAAGTGAATCAATACAAATCTGATGACGTATAATACAGCAACAAACTCATTCGAGGTTACATACTCGTACTATTCCGTTTGCACATTGTACCCAGATAAATGGTAGAACAGAGCAGATGCCGCTCTTAACGTTAACTTTGCTCTAGAGTACTACAAAGATGTTCAATCATCTGGTTAGTTTTAATAGCTATTCAAAGACCGAGCATGGTGGGTGAACGGTTAACGTTCTGGCCTCCCATTAGGGAGGACGCGGGTTCGAATCCCCGTCTGGGCATCCAGATTTGGAATTTCCATGGTTTCCCCAAATCACTCCAGGCGAATGCCGCGATGCTTCCTTCAAAAAGCCCATGGCCGAATTCCTTCCCGTTCCTTCTACCCAGTTCCATCCCGCCTCTAATGACCTTAGCCGTCGACGAGGCGTAAATCAATAAGTAAAAAAGAAATGAAAGCTGTTCAAAGCAACTTTAAGGAGAGTTGACGCCATATCTTGATAGATTAAGATGTCTACACCGTGTTAGGAAGAAGCCTATATTCAAAAGAAATATCGCATCAATCTCTCAAATACCTTCTTCAACTAGGAATGCCAAATGGGTTTTCTGTCACTCAGAAATGATAGTAACAACATATAAGGTGCAGAGGAAAGCCTTGGGTTTTGTTATCGGTTTTCTTTCATCTTGTAAAAGGCTCACGGACATGAATTTTTTGGTCCATAATAATTTGAAATGTAGACATATAACGTATTTTTCATTTAAATTTATTGGTTAAGATGTATTTAGTTTCATTTATTAACGTATTTGGGCGGCTGTAACAGAAAGATTAGGTTCCGTGCTGGCATCTGCGCGTGCTGCACGATTAAACTCGTTGCGCATTTACTTCTGGGAGCTCGTACTTAACATTTACGTACTTTCGTAGTACTTCTGCTCTCTGCGACTGAAACAAAAAAATCACAAAGAAAATATTATTTTAAATAACACTTTTTCCAGTTAATATTGTTTGCATACGTGAATAAATATTTCTTATTCATTTTTTTAAATTTAAATTCACTTCAATTTTTATTTATATAGTAAGCAGCCTTATTATCTTTTGCGCAGTATATCGTTACGTTTACGGGTCAGGAACTGATACTATATTAATCATCTGTTGATTAGTAATTTAGCACCAGTTTGTATTGTCACATTAATGATTTATGTGACATAATAGGGAGGATGAAAAGATTATTTGTCGATGATGCTATTATTTATCGTGAAATAAAAACTCAGGTTGACTGCCCTTTGTTACAAGACGATATTATTAAAATAATTGCGTGGTGTAAAGATTGGCAGTTGGAGTTAAACGCTAAAAAGTGCCAAGTCATGCGTGTATGTAAAAAGATGACACCAATTAACTATGAATATACAATTAATGGTACTGTCCTTAGAACGGCAGATTCCGCTAAATACCTAGGGGTAACAATTCGTAATAATTTGTCGTGGAATGAGCATATCGAGAATGTAATTGGGAAAGCAAATCGTATGCTTCGATTTCTAGGTCGTAATTTAAATCAATGCACTCCGGAAGTTAAATCGATTGTACACAAGTCACTAGTACGTCCTCACTTAGAATATTGTTGTTCTGTATGGGATCCCCATCAAAAGGAATTATTGGAGGTATTAGAGAATGTCCAAAGAAGAGCCGCCCGATTCGTGACAGGTATATATAGTTGGAGGGAAAGCGTAAGTGCGATGTTGAAGGAGTTAGGTTGGGAAGACCTGGAACGCCGAAGGCTGTGCTCTCGACGGAATCTAATTGAAAAATTTACGACTGACGTATTTCGGAATGACATCCAGCAAATATTGCTACCAGCAACATTCATATCTCGGAATGACCACGGAAATAAGATAAGAGAATTCAGGGCCAGAATCGATTCATTTCTGTACTCATTTTTCCCACGAGTGATTAGGGAATGGAATAGAAAGGATTTACCCGACGAGTAAACTTAAAGTCCGACAGGAGTTGCTTTCGATAAAGATAAAGTACTCCGACCATCCTGATTTGGATTTTCCATGGTTTTCCCGGATCACTCCAGGCGAATGCTGGATGGTTCCTCACAATAGGCCATGGGCGCCTCCAGCCATATCCCGCATATTCCTTCCAAATCATCGCCCTTTTCGATAGGTGCAATGCACCCTCCGCCACACACATTTAGTGAATCGCGGTGTAATAATAATAATAATGATTGTTAAAAAAAAAATCCCTTTTAAAATGTCGCCCATCAAAACGTGATTATCTCTGGCCAAAAATTTATCCTGTGGCCAATTATTATCTTCTTCACTTTAGATTTTACCAGAGTTAAAATGGGTCAATTATTCGGTTCAACAATAAAGCTATTAATGCTTTCCTACTGTGAAGTATTGCCATTATTAATTGTCTTTCATATATCATTTGAGGTTATTTTCATCTTTCATCTTACAGAGAGAGTATGTGTATTTATCCATTGTGCTTCGTACATTGGATTGTACTCGAGAGAACAGTTTTGGTGTAAAGTACACTCTGGAACCCATAGTTTTATCAATCAGTACATTTATAAATGCATAAGCGTCCGTATGAGTGGGAATTCTTGATCCACGAATCACGCAAATGATACTGAATCTAATTTAAGGTTTACGGTATGTCTTATCACTCTACGATAACGGCAGACGAAAATATTATCATGATCTGTTCGTGTACTAAACAGATGGGCGCTAAATATCGAACTACATTAATGATAAACACATCAAAAATTAGATTAATATCGTTGTTGAACACTTAACATGGCACACGTGAAGCCAATCCTAATTATTAATTAAGAATTAAATTTGTTTTATAGTGTTTCCACGTCAGTAAATTTTGGTTTTTTTCCTTTCGACGTCTGCGAAATGTGAGGTACAGGTGTACGTAGTTGCTGGGAAGAACTAATTTTAGAATAAAAATGAAAAATTAGACGAAAAACTTAATTATTCTGATGAATAGCCAAGTGAGCAGGTTGTTTACACATGATATGTCGGCGATCGGTACACTGTCGCCATCTTCACTAGAAGATGGCGACAGATATTCCGATCGCTGAAATATCGTATGAAAACACCCTGATCACTCGACTTGTCACTCAAGAATATATTAATTATGAACGCCTAGTGAAACTTTGATCCTATGTTAATTATTCTGCTTTAACGTTGTGGGGGTAATATTTTTAGTTCAAACTTTTACGACTCTATGTTAAGGAACTTTAGTTGATAAAATTTGTAATTGGCTTAGAAACGTTGGTTTCATGCATAGTTTGTGGGTGCAAGTCACATACTGCAACGCGTGCTGACTGCCACTGCTGTAGTTGCTAGTAGTTGGTCGGCAGTTCCCCAGTGGTGAACCACCAGCCGAAATTGCCCCGCACAGTAAAACTTGGGCAGCAGGCAGCGGTTGCCGCGGCATGCGCCCTGGCTGTGTTGTGCTGTTTCGCTCGCAGTCAAGTTTTTCCCACCCCCACTCGGCCCCTCCTCCCCGTCTAAACTTGCGCCTCTCGGCCGCCACCCCACTTCTCACTAATTTGACTTCTCCTTTGTCCTTTGTCCCCGAGGGTTCATTAAGGCAGTGTGCGTTGCCCACAACGCTCTTGGAATGTAATGAACCTGGCTACCGAATAATCGCTCTTTCTCCTTTTTCTTGCCGTTTCTTTTGGGCCTCTGTCCGTACACGTGACAGCGGGGACCCGCCTCTTGATTCTTGACTGTGACTTGAGCCCTGTTGCTGGAGAAGGGGCACGATGATGAAGTGAGAAGGGAGAAATGGCCGTGTGAGCCGCAATGTGGGGCAGCATCGTTCCAGGTTTATTGTCTCTGCCCGTCAACCTCTGACATTGACGATCGCGTCTCTAAAGGGGAACAGGCATTACGTGCTGGTCCGCTCGCAACCGACATCATTCCTTGGGAAACAGCTCCCAACATTCCGCATGCCATAACGGTAACTGTAGCTGACCTGTGATGCTAAACTACTGAACAATAAAGACAAAATGTAGAACAACAAGACCGACGAACAGAGTAATGGATTATCTATGCTAATATTTTAAATGTGAAAGTAACTCTGTTTCTCCGTTTTATTACGTTTTCATGACTAAACAGCTAAGCAGATCTTGGTGAAGTTTGACAAGGAAATACTATACCTGTATATCATCAAAAAGGTCACGGGATATTGTTTTGGAATAAATTATATATTTCGTCATTAAATATTTTTAAACTAACTGAAGGGTGGTAGACAGACGGATTTCGTGATATTATATCGGTGTCTCAGGCTTTGTTTATGCTCAATTAGTTTATGTACGTCTGTTCCTAAATTTGAGGTTTTATTGTATAGTAATATAGTATAGAATAGCAATAAAATTTAAACCCGCACGTACGAAATGTCGGATAAAATCTAGTTTTTAAAAAGTTAAAAAAGGTAACATCTTCATTTAAAAAAATCAGAAATAAACCTAGTAGAAATTGACTCGAGTAGTGAAGAAATATTGAATCGGGTAATAAGATGTTTAAATATCGATTAATTCGACAGTTTCCTAGTGAAATACCATACAAGAGTTAAAATTATTCTGGCATAAGAAACAATGGTTTGTAACGAATAGAAGAAAGAAAAAATGGAGCTCTATTTCGTGGGATACACAGTTGATCGAAATCCAAAAGAAGAAGAAAGAATTTTATAACACCTATTTGAATGTTTTAGAAAAAGAGTCGCAGCCTGCGAAAACTACATTGTTGATATATATATATATATAACAAATACTGTTACCATCATATCCTAAACGTTGTAACGTTGTGGATATAAAAGTGGTATAGAATCTCATAAAACTAAATGATTGGCAACAGAACAACAGTACACTGGAAATACAATAGTTATTATCAGGAGGGCGGTAGTACTGAGCTACAAACTGCGGCAACAGAGCTATAAAAAAAAGGAATACAAACAAAAACTAAGTATCGTTGTTTATTAACTCACAACATAATTCTCTGGCTTTAATGCGGCAAAAATACAATTGTTGCAGATGAACCATTAATGACTAATTCTAGTGAAGATTAGGAAACAGTAGAAACTTTCTGTATTAAGAAAAAAGTGTCACCCGGAAATTTATCTTGTCGTTCAAGAATAAAACCGTGCGGTAAGGGAAAGTTAAAACAAATAGATACGTGGAATTTATGATATTTCGTGTCAGTTTAAGGCGTACATAGGAAAAGTAGCATTACGAATGAGGAAAGTGTTATTCATTCAAGTTTGCGAGAACTAATTTACCAGCCTTCTGTTACATGAATATTCATTTGTTTTATAACCTCCTTTCGACTAGAACTAATATTTCTTGTTGATTAAATTAAACGCAAACTCTTACATTTTTAAATAAACTGAATAAAATTAGTAATTAATATTCATGGAGGTTTGTCACATTATCGTGAACACTCTTCATTTAAAGTATATGTTCATTATTTTGGTTATTCCGATGGCAAGTTTCCTACATACCTATTTAAACAATTTTAAAACTATTACCATTAATTCTTCGAAAAAGAATTTTATTTGATCGTTGTGGAATACATAATGACCCATCCGTCTTCAGATTGACCTTAAAAATGCTTCTTTATTTACTTATAGTAGGACGAAATCTTTTCAGAAACAGTTTCATAATTTTGTGATATCTGCCTATTTAGAAGCGATTTCAGTGAATTACGCTGTGGAATTGATAAACGAAAAATGGAACTAGAAACCTGATTATGTTCCTGCAACCAGATGAACATTTAAGCTAATGAGGCTAAAATTAATGTGTATTGACTTGTTATAAAACGCGTGTAATATTGTATCATACTTCTGCGGAATAATTTTATCGAAAAAGACACGATAATCGAACATTATGAAAATGGAAGGAATGAAGGGGAACCTTAGCGTTCAGTTTAAAGCCAAAATCCCTAGTCACCCAATGCATTTTCGACGGTTTTAAATACTATATCTGTGCACAAAAACGTCTGTCTATTTTTAAATTAATTCTCGTACTTCTTCACTATGGAGATGGAGTTTTCTTCCACTAGTGTATCTCATATGATGTTTATTTTTTAACTTTCTTTATTAAGATTCTAACCTTTTCATTTCTTATTAAGAAAAGGTGGTATACATTGTTTTAAATTATGTCTTAAGAAATTGATATCACAATTGCGTTTAAATTTGTGTAATATAAGAAGTCCTACTGAAAAAAGTAGACAGTTTCGTATACAGATACAAAAATTGATAAAAGTAGGTTCCATAAATTGTTTCCTTCACTTTCTAAGTTCTCTAAATACGTATTTATAAAAAATACGTACCACTGTAAAGGTAATTGAGCCGTGCTCGGCTCGTATTGTGTGTTTTTCTTCTCTTCCGCTCACGACTGTCTTCTGTCTCTAGTTCTTGCTGAGCCCGCGTGCTCGTTTCTCCGTTAGAGAGCGCTGTGGCTCCTTGCTGCCCTCTATCGGTCGATAGAGTGTATATAATTGGGGACACGGAACCGGGAAGGTGTCTATCGGCGGCAGCGGTTTGGTTGGTTGCGCCTAGTACTTCCCTGAGTGGCCGTGACGCTGGAGGCCCGGAAGTGCTACATCTGGTGGATTTGTGTGTCCACCGCGACCGTTCCTCGTTCGCTTGAATCGAGGGAATTTCTCCGATACGCTTTTGTCCGAGAGCGGTGTTCCGTAGACTCGGGAGTACCGTGGCGACCGACGCTGGTGGTGACTTCGATTTGCTACTTGCCATTTTCTTGCCCTGTTGGGTACTGGAGGTAGTGTGCCTGACAACTCCAACTACAAAGTGTGTCGCCTACTGCTTCTTCGTTAGTTGTGTTTGGGGAATGGACAAATTCCCCGGTCTGTGGTGTTAATCATTACCGCCCCCTTATGAGTCGGTGGATGGTAAGGACTTGTGCGCTGGCATGCACACACTATAGTGTGTCAAGACCTTTGGTAAGAACTTCATTCTTAAGGTTAATTTGATGGACGCTGAGGTACTCTGATTACTCTTCGTTTGAAATGATTGCCGTAATTTGGCTCATCTGTACACATTGTGTTTGGTATTACTTGCAGATTTGTTACATGCTGGTAAATTAGTGAGAGCCAATCTTGTTATTTGATATAAGTGGAATTATTTCTGATTACAGGATTTATTCAAATCATAATCTGCAAGATCAAAGTTTCTTATGCATTATATTGTATCATATTATTTGTGATTACGGGATTTATTAAGATCTTAATCTGCAAGATCGAAGCTTTGTGTTATTTGGTATTATATTTGTGATATTCTCTGTAAGTTTAATCATTGTCCTTGATTATTGTAATAAAATGATTAAACATGGCTTGGACTTTATAACCATGCTCCCACACGCTTCCCACTGAGTCCTTTGTGGCTAATAACAACTACTACCACTTCAGTAATATCCCAATACAATTTTTTAAAAATGTGGCAGGTTAGACGAAAGTGACAATTTTTCTATGTTGAACGGGCAATAATGGTGACTTACGAAGCATCTGGTTGCAATATTTCTTGGGTTAGAGATTTAATTTTGTTGTAACAGAGAAAGTTATCTTAGCTGTACCTCGGGGATAATAATTCGCAGCAGTTAACAAGGTTAGACCACCGAAGCAAATGTCTTGCTGGTTTTGCCGTTTCAACTCTTTCGCAAAGTATCGAGGCCGTGTTAACTTTTAATTGAGGCAAAATCTGAGGGGAATCCCTTCTGAATAGGTGGTTGCAGAGGCGGACAGGGTTTAAATGAGGACGGATTTTTAACACTTTTGTGCGAGCGATCACCGAGTTGGAGTTTGTTGCAGCACTTCTGAAGTGGGACTGCCGACTCTCGCTGGCGGTTGTCCCTATTAATGAGCGAACGTGCCAAGATTCCTTCTTTGCAGACCTTTGGCGAAACTCTTCCTGGCAGTGGCGCTCGATCGGGGAGGAAAGAGACGTGGATAAAAAAGATGGTAGTAAAAAAAAAAGAGGGAAGAAGAAGAAAAGAACGACCAACGCACTGGGGGATCTGTTAATGGTCTTTCCACTGCGGTGATATAAGTTTGCCTGAGGTGAAGTTGAAACTTTAATAGTTGTTCCTGGTCGAGTTTGTGACGCACGCTGCATATAAATGAGACGACTAACGCAGATCCTCTCAGCACGATGGCAACATTATCCTATTACGTCGCAGGTTGCAGGTAGCAGCGCTCTTTACTCGCAATGTGTGTCAGGACATAGAGAACACTGGCGCCTGTAGCTATACTGCACTGTAGTGACAACTTTGCTCCTTGCAGCACGGCTACCAGCAATGACACCATAATACTGAAGGACAGTACATCAACTCGAACAGCATGACTTCTGCTGGAATCCTTGGAGTTTATATAATAGACGACGGAGGAAAAATTTTATTTTAACAAATCTTATAAAGATTACTCTTCACTTGCATTATTCGTTATTCTAATATGATCTGAAATAGGTATGCGTAATTCAATACAATGGACGTTATAGAATGGCAAGGCCTGTTATGACCTACATTTTAATATTTTCTCTGTCATATAAACGGATTTAGTGGCAATATGAATTGTTTGAAAGAAATGACCGAACGTGATATTCTGGATTCTGATATTGATTAAACGAATTCCACCTGCAATTAAGCACATATGTTTTTTGTTGTTTAAACTGTCATAAGTTTCACGGTCGAACCATTTATCTTCGCCTTGCGCTATTTTCTTTACTCACATTTTTTTTAACTGTTACATTAGCCCAAATTCGCTAAAACTTTCTCTGTCAATCTCTTCCATAATTTCGTTTACGTACCTTTTCTTCATAAACTAGGTCCAACACCATACATTTTTATTTCGTGGTGTTCACCTTCCTTCACGCAATAATATCAGAATATACTCGACCAACACTCCATTATTTCTTCTCACTTCAGTCACACATTTTAGTGCTTCTATTACCACCTCACCGTCTTTCCTTAAAGTCTATGGCTGAGCTATGCAAAAATTAAAAAGTTGCAGAAATATTCTGCGTGACACTTTCGGACACATCGAGTCTGGTGGGTGAGCGGTAATGCCTTGGCGTGTTATTCATGAGGACGCGGTTTCAAATCCCTGTCGGAATACCAGATTTCGGTTTCCACTGTTTCCAGAAATCACGCCAAGTAAATGATTGTGCCTCCAAGATACGATGACCGAAGTCTTTCCATTCATTATTCTCAATCGTCTCCCACCAATAATTACTGAATGATCCCCCCCCATCCATCTATACCCGTTTCTAATTATTTCGACGCTGACAACTCGTTAAGCCCCAAGGGGAAAAAAGTGTTGGGATGGCGAATGCTTCAGGGATGTCCTCTGATGTACTCAACTTGCGTTCGGTGCGGAAACGTTTTATGACTGCGTTTAGACGATTTAGCAGGCCGCCATCTTGAGATAGGTATAAATGAGTCATCAGGAAAGTGGCTCGACCGTAATTACGCCACCGGCCGTGCGCGACGCCACCTGACGTCCTTTTACGATGCCAGGCGCGCAATCTACCTGCTCTACTGCGTTTGATGCGTGCAAAGCTGCAAGAGCTTACGTGCCGACTGGCTAGCCTTCTTGGCTGATTGAATCCTTCTCTTGAAGAAAGTAACTTGCAGCAGAGCATCCTATGTAGCTGTGGCGTGGAAAGAATATGCGAAACGTAAGACTTAGGACTCACATCCAATCACTTTTGTCACCATTTGACTTAGGAGAGGAAACCTTATAGCAGAGCGAAATGAAAGAGTGATTTTAAATATGAATTTTCTTATTTGAAGATGCCTTTCACTTTCTGACTAATTTTCTGGATAATTTCCCTAAGCGCTTTAAGTTTATAATTCTTTTCACTTAGTTTCACAGTTCCTGCTTTATGTCATACTATAAATGTTTTGTATATATTAAAATAATTGAATTGTTTATTTATTAACTTGCAAATATAATGATGCTAAAATGTTATGATTATTACTGTTTTTGAGTAAGAAAATTCACTTTTTTTTCCCTTCAGATGTGAGAACATAAAATACTTCCATAAACTTTCTTCAGTAAAGCGTGGCCAAAAATATATTAAAGAGTATTCAACAATAACTGCCGACTCAGGGAAATTTTTGCCCCATCCCTCCTCTTGTATATATCATTCCCATTTTTCAAAGAATTTCAGCGAATTGAAATGTGAATTAGTACGCATTATCGGTCATTTTTAAATGAGGTATAAAAGATAGTTGTGCAGTGGAAATTTAAATGAAAGGATAGTAGTTAGTTTGATTACATCCATATTTAAGGATTTCCACGTTGGATTTTCGCGTTTGACGTTGCAAATAAATTTCCCGCTACCATTTGCAAACTGCATATTTTGATAGTATTGCATGCAATGTTATATAATTATTCAAGCTGAAGGAACGCTAAGACGATCTTCCACAGCCATCTCATGGGTCTATGATTAACAAACGCTACGTTACAGAACACTACCACAAATTTAACTAGGTTAGCTAATATGCAGCAGCACCACCTTTGCTCCCAAAGGAAGAAATAATCAAAGTATGGTTCAAACTCGCTTCAGACGTGCAATTTACATAAAAGAGGAAATTAAATTCTGTATTGGACACTGAACATTTTGAAATATACTCTAGCAGCACTTAAAAAAACTTTTTACTGTGGTTCTGACAACATCAATAACGATGATCTGTCTTAAAATGTTAGATATAAAACAGAATGCTATTTTCACCTTGAGATGGATCAAAAGTTATATTTTTATCAAATTAAATACACATTTATTCCTCCGCATTTCTGAATTATACGTGTAAATTGACTCGAAATATATTTAAATGTATAGCAAAAGGCCTATTATAATTACGTTTTGTTTGTAATTAGTTTGACTCGTTCACCACTAGAACTGTTCTATAAACACGAGGCTAGGGCCAAAATATAGGATTTAAAAAGTCTGCGATATTATTTTATGAAGGCTTAGCTATTTTGAATAACGCCCATTACTCCACATCTCTGAATAACGTTTGGTCCAATTTGTGCAGAACATTTCTCTAGCATTATCTGGTTATTTATTGCTGTGACAAGCAACAGATCCATTTTGGCTAACATGCTAGTCGATACATACATTACTGATATTTAGAAATGTTTATTTGAAGTGATAGGGTGATGTTTTATGGGAAGGATTTAGCCCCATTAATACGCGCTAACTGCGCAGAATGATGAGTGTCGGCGACAAACAAATTACGGGCCGATGCCTGGAATGACAGGGCGATGGTGTATGTGCTATATCGCTGCGTAGATTGGGGCAGACAGAGCCTCGACAAGCTCCTAAATCCGCCTCACCAAATTCGGTTTACCCCACTACATTATACGCCAGTTGGCCACTTGTTAAATTAATCGTCGTGAATTACAAGCCATCTGGTCTTGACGTACTCTGTTCCATAATCAAATTAGTGTAACAAACATTTGTTCCGTCAACCTGCATTACTTCCAACAGCAAATTTTCCAGCTGTTTCTTCGTCGGAGCTATTAATCTCATTATTCATCCCGTCTTCTCACGGAAACTAATAGATAATTCAACAGACATCGCATTTTTTAACAAATGCTGTGTTAATACTCTTATTTGTATCTGTGTGATGGAAGGGACACAGTTGATATTTTCTAGAAGTTTTAGTCACCGAAAGAATATATTTTTCATATATTTTTTTTTTATAAACTGGAATGTAAAGTCTTCAGCCTAGCCAAAGTTATTGTGAAGAGCATTCACGCAAAGAAAAAAGAAACTTGTTTCTCTTAATGAAAATTTCTTCTATCCATGAATGGTCGCTTTTATTCTTTTTCGTAATTGTGAAAGTTTTCCATACATGCATTGCAGTTGTCAACCAAATTATATAAAAAATGTACAATAGTAAAGAATAAATCCGCGAGAGTGCAGAATGTCTAGTATAATGAAGTGGCAAGTGTATACATTTCTTTAGCTTTGTTGCTGAAATGTGGTCCAGAAAATCAGGTCCGAACAATACAAGTTGTATGAACGTTTTACGTAAGAACTGTTGAAGGTTTTTATTTATTTGTTTAATTGCTATCATATCCTTGAGAACAATACTATTGCGAAACGTTGAAATGTAAAACCCTTCTATTAGCATTTTTTACTGCAGTTGTCTTCAGAAATTTCGAGTATTTTGTTTTATTGTTTACGCTGCAAATAAAATGAAACGAAAAACTGATTCAAGCGTGAGGGAATTATTTTGATATTTAGTGAAACTTGAGCACTTTGAAATATATGGCCAAAAAGGATTGCTCTGGGTGGACATTCTATCTTATAAAAAAAATAATAATCTACGTTATAGTTTGATTTTTTACACTGTTTTATCTACATTTTAATTGTTCATTTATTCTCCATGTCTCCAATACCGGACTAGAAGTAAATTACTGTATGTGATTAAGGAAAAGCGTCTGTGGTATACGTAAGTAATTTTGACAGTAGTAAACATGGTATGGAGGGAATTGTAATAAACAGTTACTAAGATGCATAGGTGCCACGAAATATATAAGTCTACTGGAAAATAATCCTAGCGTTTGTATAATTCGTTAAAAAAACCGACGAGGGTAAACGTTTCTGACACAAGAAAGATTTATAACTCATCCGTATTTTCTAAATATTTTTAGATTAATTTTCATTCACAATACGCTTTAAAAATAGATACTGTTGTGTGACTGCCCTGAATAAGATATGGATTTGCCAATGCAAATATTTTCTTCCCTCTCTGATAAACGATATGAGAGTTAGTAGGTGGGTCTGATTTTCATTTTTAGGAAAACTAGCGAATCTACAGTTTTGCCATCAGATTCAGAATAGATTCCATGTATTACTAGAATTCTTTTTAATATTTGACACCTACAGAACCTAAAAATGCCTCTGAAGAGAATTAATTGTTAGTTAATTTTTATTTATATTCATTCTATGCTGTCGTTAAATTCCTTCCCCACAGATATGTCCGATAAAAGCTTTAATTTATGAATAATAATGGTAGTGGAAGTTTTGATTATATTGAAATTTAACATGAGTGATAATGACAACTGTCATTTGACGTTATGACTGAAGGCAAAAGTAATTTGTTTTCATGAGCATCACGTTACTGTAAATATTAAATTGTTTTAATGAAAGTAGTTACACACTGAATGCGATATATGCGGTCTAGACCACGATGAAAACCAAAGCATGTAGCTGTGTCAGCCCTTCAGACGTTGCAGTATACATCTGAATCATAAAAAAGAAAGATTTAAGATCTTGTGAATATTTTTGGTCAAATTTGTATCACTATGCAACGTTTTCACTAATATGCGATACAACGAATGTATTAATACATATTAATTCACGTGTGGTTGAAGCTCTGATTAGCAACTGCTACGATCGTTATTTTATTTTACAACAATTCAATTTAGTGACGCAAATGTGATAATAATGACTTTGCATAACAATCCATTGAACCCGTCTTTTTGCCGGTCTTGAGGCTAGTTCAATAATGTATTATTCTGCGGTGGCTCTATATGTAACATAGTTAATGAAACATGTGATAACTAAAATTAATTCACCACATATTTTGTTCATTTTCTTAAATTTCCCCATAAACGAGTCATTTGAAAAGCAAATAGTGCTTCGCATAAATTATATAAAGAATGATCATTTTCATAAATTATTAATTATTTTAACATCTAACTAAAATAAAATTATATCTTAAATCCATCCATATGTTAATTATAAAAAATTTCGTTACTCTGAAATAAATAGAAATTCTTTTAACTGATTTACAGAAACTATACATTTACTACTACCACAAAATGCAGCAGGATAGACTTTAGCTGTGTCAGACAACTAAACAAATTAATGATCAAATACGAAGTACAGTAATCAATTCCTTAAGTGATAAATTTCCCAGCATTTAGAAGCTGAATATCTAAGAAAATTTCTATGACGAATACTTAGTATATATCCCTTCTTCGTTCACTACTCTTTTGATATTAAGAATTTTTTTATTTAATCAGAGAAGTTTCATGAACATTTAAGTAGGTGCGACTTTCCATTCCAGTAACGCCCTGTAAACGCAGGCTGTAGACTGTTCGCCATGCGTTGACTTCTGTATTTTTTTTCGGTAAGATATTGAACTTTCCAAACAGATTTAAGGTCCCAGTCACAAAAGTTCTCAAGTTAATGATGCTGTAAATTCTTTAAAAACTTTTCTACGAATTACGCTTTAGACATCAGTAAAATCTGTATATACTTAAGTTTATAAAAAATAAAATGTTACTTCAGGACATAATTTAAATTATGAAGACAGAAAAAGTTTTGATTGCTACCGATTTACGGCCTCAGTGAAACGAGATGAATTTTAATCAGATTTCTTTGCAAATGACAATAACAGCTATTTGCAAGTCACACATATCTATTGCAGTAAAAATATTTTACTGAAAAAATATCCTACAGTATCTATCAGCGACTTCAATGCTGTTTTCAATTTTTTACAGTTGTTTTGATGATTGGCAGATTCGTTTTAGAACATCTTCACTTTCACATAAAACTATTGTTGTATTTTTTTTTCTGAGGACAAAGTTGTAATAATTACTATTTTCAGTAACACCGTTATCACTGCAACAATTACTATCTCTTACTTTTAATATAATTATTCATAACAATCAGGAAGTTAGGTTTTTCTGATAAATAATACGGGTGTGTGTGTGTGTGTGTGTGTGTGTGTGTGTGTGTGTGTGTGTGTGTGTGTTGTGTGTGTGTGTTGGTGTGTGTGTGTGTGTGGTTGGTGAGAAGCTAAAACAATATTTACAGGTAAGTCAAATTTGTTGACCTCGTAACCATTTGTATTTTCTCAACATTGTACGGTAAACCAGTAAAATATATCAGCACGAAATAAACGAAAATTGGGATATCAAACGCGAACCAAATACCCAGAGTAACGTCTATAGAAAATTGCTAATTTAATAACACACTGAGATTTTGTCATCTGGAAGTTACCTTTGTGAGAACTCGTCTTCAGATTCGAAAATAAAACAGGGTGAAGAAAATGGTCGTAGTGTACCAATGAAGTTCATAAATTCCTCACCAAAATATATTTCCATCACGGCAGATGACAATTAATATCCTGAGACTATCTGTTGTCAGTAATTTTATACGATTCGGGTAGCTGGACACTGAAATTTGAAGACCTCTATCTTTGAGTTTAGTGCAGTTTACTGAAAAATTTTGCATGTAAATTGTTACAATAAAGTCCTCAAACCAATAAAGAATCAGCATGGATTACTGGTTAATATAATTAAATAAAGGGCCGTATCATGCGCAGTTCAACGTATCATCTGCAGCCGTTAGTTAACAAGGTCGAAATCGAAGCAGAAGATTAACGATCGGGACTGACATTCTGAGGGACGCTGTTTCGATCACTCTTCCAGTCATTCCGATTTCAGTTTCACACGGTTACCAAAGTTACACCCTGTCCCCAACTTCCTCTCGTTTCTGACCCCATAAACTCTCCTGGCTCTAACATACTCAAAATTGGCGAGCCATAGCTAGACGCAAATAGCTAGACGCAAATAAAATCGGATTTTAAGTATTTTTCAACAACAGATTTGTAACACAGATCAAATACATGACTTCATAATTCAGCTGACTTGGCAGCGTATTGAATTACAATTTACGATATTATTATTATTATTACTCCGCGATTCACTAAAAGTGTGTGGCGGAGGGTGCATTGCACCTATCGAAAAGGGTTATGGTTTGGAAGGGTTATAAGGGATATGACAGGAGGCGCCCATGGGCTATTGTGAGGAACCATCCCCGCATTCCAAATCAGGATGGTCGGAGTACTTTATCTTTATCGAAAGCTACTCCTGTCGGATTTTAAGTTTACTTGCCCGGTAAATCCTTTCTATTCCATTCCCTAATCGCTCGTGGGAAAAATGAGTACAGAAATGAATCGGTTCTGGCCCTGATTTCTCTTATCTTATTTTCATGGTCATTTCGAGATATGAATGTTGCTGGTAGCAATATTTGCTGACTGTCATTCCGAAATACATCTGTCGTGAATTTTTCAATTAGATTCCGTCGAGAGCAACGCCTTCGGTGTTCCAGGTCTTCCCAACCTAACTCCTTCAACATCGCACTTACGCTTTCCCTCCAACTATATATACCTGTCACGAATCGGGCGGCTCTTCTTTGGACCTTCTCTAAAGCCTCCATTAATCCTTTTTGATGGGGACCCCATACACAACAACAATACTCTAAGTGAGGACGTACTAGTGACTTGTATACAATCGATTTAACTTCCTGAGTGCATTGATTTAAATTACGACCTAGAAATCGGAGCATACGATTTGCTTTTCCCATTACATTCTCGATATGCTCATTCCACGACAAATTATTACGAATTGTTTCCCCTAGGTATTTAGCGGAATCTACCGTTCTAAGGACAGTGCCATTAATCGTATATTCATAGTTAAATGGTGTCACCTTTTTACTTACACGCATGACTTGGCACTTTTTAGCGTTTAACTCCAACTGACAATTTTTACACCACCCAATTATTTTCATATTATCGTCTTGTAACAAAGCGCCATCGTCCTGGGTTTTGATTTCGCGATAAATTATAACATCATCGGCATATACAATAAAAGTCCGGCACGAAAGACCAAATGCGGTGGCAATATCCGTTAATGGATGTGCACTCGAAGAGAAATAAATTAGTAAAAGAAAAAAACATCAGATGCTAACTTAAACTTTTCTTTGGTATCGCTAAGGTCCACTAAGAAGATTTGGTAAGAAAATTAAATTTATTCCATACTAAGTTTTTCAGTAACTGAATAATTACCTTTACCATTCATTTTGAACAATAAATCAAATTCCGATCTCCTATAGACTAACACTATAAAAAAAATTTACCATGCAATTTGACTCAAAATCGTAGTTCTAAATATATCCTTCAGTGAATAGTTTATAAATAAACTAAATCACTGAAAATATATTGTGCAGAGTTATACATAGTGGATTCGCCGCCAGGTTGGATATATCCGGTGGTAACCCTATTACGCAGATATCAGTTCTCATGTGGTTTTTATATGCCATAGGCAGGGGAAATGTGTGTTTTAATTGTTCTACTTGTAGTAAATTATATCCCTTTTTTCATCACTCATAATAATCCGTGGTGAAGTCGAGGGGCCATAATTGTAATTGAGTTGGCAATCAATTCGCAAGACACTTCAGATGTCTAAGATTTCAGAAACTCAAAAATGAAAGGAAATAAAAAGTTTCCAATCTTTTAAATATGCCAAGTAATTTTGCATAATAGTCTGAAGCTTTGTATTTAACACTAGTGCTTTTTTCCACACCGATCATTACTTACAATACTACATTAGAAGACCTGCAGCACACTGGGTTTATTAACTAATTTATCAGCAAGTATCAGCTGATATTTTATTCTTCTCAGTAGGTTACAACAGATGAAACAAGGTCAGAATAGAAAATCTAGGCTCTCAATAATATCAATAAGAATTATTGTTATTATTTTACAGTCGTTGGGAACAATATAGACAAAACCGCAATCATGACGGCCGGAACCTGGTTCCATGTTCTTCCCTGATCCACTGTGGTGGCGTATTAACGGGCGCAGCCACACTAGCAATATATTTTTCTATATTTACTAATTTTCATATATTATTTGTGCGTTTGTATACATCGTTCTCTTGAGTGTAGTATGAAGCATTGATTTTTACGTTTGTATTAATTTTTTTCTAATTATCAAAGTTTAACACCAAAAATCCATAGTAGGTGATATGCTACTATTATTTTAAAACTTCTGCTACAATATAGTGAATTATCACAACATTATGAACTTTCTATGGTAACCTTTATTCATCGCTGACATCAGTTTAAAAATAGCTTTTCCACAAGTCACAATTCCGGCATCAGCGTTTTGCGACTTTCTCACTAAGTCCAGTGGTTAAGCGGTTAAGGTTCATTTTTGGCATTCGAGAGTGCAACGGTTCGTTCTGTAGTTCGGCTAAACTGATTTCGTCAGTTACTGTTCCCTCAAAATCAATACCGGGAAATAACGATACTATTAGTTTAAAAGGCTATGGCCGAGTTCTTTCACATTGTTTTAGACTCTGATCTACTGAAAAAGGCATCAATGTCCGCAAGGCCTTAAAAATGTACCAAGTAGCTTCTTTTATTTAAAAAAATAATAATAATAATATATATATATATATATATATATATACACAGGGTGTTACAAAAAGGTACGGCCAAACTTTCAGGAAACATTCCTCACACACAAACAAAGAAAATATGTTATGTGGACATGTGTCCGGAAACGCTTACTTTCCATGTTACAGCTCATTTTATTACTTCTCTTCAAATCACATTATACATGGAATGGAAACACATAGCAACAGAACGTACCAGCGTGACTTCAAACACTTTGTTACAGGAAATGTTCAAAATGTCCTCCGTTAGCGAGGATACATGCATCCACCCTCCGTCGCATGGAATCCCTGATGCGCTGATGCAGCCCTGGAGGATGGCGTATTGTATCACAGCCGTCCACAATTTGAGCTCTAACATGGAAAGTAAGCGTTTCTGGACACATGTCCACATAACATATTTTCTTTGTTTGTGTGTGAGGAATGTTTCCTGAAAGTTTGGCCGTACCTTTTTCTAACACCCTCTATATATATTATCTCTTATAACAGGTAATGCAGAACTTATCCAACGTCTTCTTTATATGTAAAGAAAATGTATCCTATCAAGATTTTAGCTATGGATAATTTGTTCCAGGAGCATTTAGTACAGTTCCATATTCGACTACAGTTCCATATTCGACTACGAATGCGATGACGGATGATTAACACAGTGAAGGCGGAAAGCTGGTGAGTCGTTTAATGGTGGCACCAGACATTCATTGTCCGAATTCAATATGCTCCGGGTGAAGTCCGACAGTCGACGGAAATGAATGAGAAACGCTTTCGAGCAAATTGCCCGCCACGTCGAGGCAGTGCATCAATCTGCGGCCTGCGCAGGACTGCGTGAACGATGCCAGCGCCCCTGCCGGCCGGAGCTTCTTCATTAACTGCGGCGGCACCGCGGCGCCCATCGGTCTTGCGGCGTCGTCTACCAGGCGGCAGCTCCGTCGGAGAACGCCACATGGTAGCAGTGTCCCCGCTTCTGTGACTGACTGGCAATGGTCATTACTAATAGCGTTTCTTTCTTCCACTATAAGCGAAAGAAAAAAGGCTGGTTCACACTTGTGATCAAGCCGCGCCAGGTCTGGTCTGCCCACCATACAGGTTTTCTCCATTAACATTCAAATTGCTGGTCAGGTTAAACATATTGTGCCTTTTATTGTTTAAATCTTACAATTTTTACGTTCAGTTTAGCAAAATAGTTGATTCTTAGTAAAGAATGTAGTACAATGAGTCGAATTCTCAATATTTTCAACAGATAAATATAAAACAATCTACTTTCTGCGATAGTTCTACTTGTTTCTTAATATTGTGCAATTTTATTATTTTTTATTTGCTTACGTTGCCGGTTTTTTTATGATCTCAGTCCATAGTGTATGTGTTAATATTTTTTTGTTTAGCTTATGTAGTTCCAACCTAGTGCTACATAATCTCGTGTAAAAATAATTTTGTTATCTTAAACACGTTCGTCCTTTCTTGTTTAGCTAATTTTGTAGCTAGCATCTAACAATAAACAGATACACAAGTCATTACTTGTTCTAGTGAAAACTTTTATTCACTCAGTTAATAATTTAACAATTTTAACCAACACCAGTTGAAACTACGACCGTTACTCTTTTATCGGACTTCGCATATTGCATTAACAAACTCGACCACATCGCTCAATAATTCGCCCCTAGCAACGAACAACATCTCAAAACAAAAGCACGAAAGTAACCAAATCTTAAGGAATATGCATATCAGTATGCTTGAATACCACAGAATAGTCTGTAATATACATATGATCATCACATGTAGTTTTGTAAGATGAATCGCAATGTTTTTATGGGTGAAACCACATAGCCCATGAAACTCAGAACAAGTTATGACACGTTTGTCATCCATCTTGATATGATCTGACTGACTCTTGCACGTTCACACCAGAGTTCAGATCACCTCAAGTCAATACCACTTAGGAGTTGATAATTGTTGATCGATGGTGGTTCGATCGGGTTAACCTGCCTTGCTCAGACCGGACCAACCCGAAGAGTGCGAATGCTTCCCTTGGATTACGTGTATAGTGATGTTGATCTTTTCCCTGGCGTGACTTGATCGGTATTGTGAACCGGCCATTACTACGTTTTGATCACGTGTTTCTGAGCAATGCGTCATGGAGTGTTATACCTTGTTTACTCTCAACTGGCGTCTCAAGGTCATATTTCCCTGGCCCTGCTCCGAACCCCTTCGAGCTTAACGCCGCGTCCAAGTAGCCGAGTGCTAAATTTCCCCTTCGCACGTACGGGTAAGGGCAGCAGGGTGGGGATACATCTTGAGTCGCCTCTGTTAAGTGAACGGACTATAGTATGCTGTCGTCACTGAAGTTGTTAGTCTCTTTTGATATGATCCATATATTTTTATAGATGACCGCTGGTCTTCCCACCCATCGCGTGATTAGGATGAAGGATTGGTGACACCCACACCAACTCCCAAGTATTTATCAAATTCCCTGAAATTATGGAAGTGTTTACATGGGTAAGGCTGGTCACATTGTAGCAGACAGAACATGTCCGCCACCACAAGTAGTGCTCAATACCGGACAAGCGACACATACATTTTCTACCAGTTAACAAATATCCGGAGAATGGTGAGGTACTCTTCTTCTCCCTTCCACTTATTCTACTATTACTAGGTTGTCTTTTTCAAGATGCGTCGTGTTTTGAGATTTGGTTGACTTTTCGAGTAGCCTCACGCCTCAAGGGAACTAATCTTCTGTTGCCATCTGTCAGCAAAACGTGTAACTATGTTCTGTGTACGCTAAATGTATTTTTGTGTAATGTGTGCTGTAGTTTATTTGGCACGGTCCCGTTATTTGCCTTGGTGATTGCCGAAAACCGCCTAAAAATCACAATCAGAATGGCCGGTATGTGGGGAGCAGAAGTCGATCCCGTCCCGCACTACTTCTCCAATCCGGTGTGTGGCACCTTTGTGCATTGGTCCAAACTGGCGGGTAGGAAACTATCGCGGTACTGATTCCCCTAAATTACACGAAGGAAATATTTCATACGATAGGTCTAGATTCAGAATAATTTAATATCGCACAAAAAATTTGATCACCCTTACAGAAATCTGAGATCACGAAAAGGTGATTGTGGAGGTAAAGTATCGTATTACCTGCTTTTACCTTAGTAGTAGTAGTAGTAGAAGAATAGATATGGCATTTTCGCGAGAGGTTTTGTAGCAGAGATTAATATGATAGCAAGCTTGATCAACCAACAGAGCATGGTGGGTGAGCGGTTAACGATCTGGCCTCGCATTCGGGAAGACGCCGCACATGGAGCCAGAATCTCAAAAAGATAGCCAAAATGTTCAACTTGTACCAAAGTTAGTATGTAAAGGTTATCGAAGTTGCTGATTAAGAATATGATAGCAAAAAGTAAAAAAAGAAAATGGCGGATCCAAGATGTCGGGCAATTATTGATAAAAGTCATTCAATTCATATAAAAGTAGTTTCTTAGGAATTATCTAGGTTGCTGATGAAGGTTATAACTTCAAATATTTAAAAAACAAAATGGTGGATCCAAAATGGCGAACAAAAATTGCTAAAAGTATTATTATTCGTATAAAATTCAATATTTACGGGTTTTTGTAGTTAATGGTTAAAAATTGAAAGCATAAAAAATTACCAAATAGAGGAAGAAGAAGGTGTAAAATATTGTAAAAAATGATTTTATTTCAATTACAGTTATTCATTTAGTAAATAGTTCTTCATCACCTTCTTTTTCTTCTTCTCCTTCTTCAACTTAATCGTCATCATCTTCAAAGACTGTTTCCTCATCATCTTCATCGGAATCTTCCATCGCAGGGACTAAGAGGGCAACGCTGCTGACAACAAACTCTTCAGTTTGTTTGGTGATGATTTGCGTAGAGAAGAAATATAGAAGTCTCTAGTTGCCAACAATCTCCTGAACACGTCTTCCAAGGTCTTAAGTCTGGAAAACGTCCGACAAAAAGGCATGCTATATTTCGTATAAAAGATCTTGCCTGGCCGGCTGCACGCACAGCTAACAAAGAATTTCCGCATTTGACCTGAAATATACCCTCATGCGATATTGCTTTATCAACTCATTAGTTGATTCATGAGCAGCCTCCGACATTTAACCGGTGGGTAAAATGGCCGAAGAATTAATGTCTGGTCCGCGTATCAACAATCTAATGACTGCTGGTGGCATGTTGTAACAGGGGTATTCTTTGACGAAGTGTCTGGCAGTTGCTATGTCATTCATTCATTTATTTATTCATTTATTTAATACTTATTTCTTCACGTGTGTTTAAAAGCGTTAAAAAGCACTTCCACAAACTTTTACAATATTTGTGTTTCAATAAACATGTACTTTTTTTGTAATTATTAATGAAAATAAGTTACTTAATAATAATAATTTCATTAAAAAAAGAGCCACATATTTTTCAAGCGTTTTTTTAAAATGTGACTCAAAGCCGGAGTTGTTACAGTTGGTGGATTTAAAGGTCAATTTACAAAGGTAATAATACATACTTGCGGACACATTACAAAAGAAAGCGGAATGTCGTGGAATTCGTAACTTTATTTTTTTTTAGCATATTTTACAATTTTCTAGTGCATTTTCCGGTATTAAGTTAATTTATGAAAAAACACGTATAATTAATGATTTAATAATGACATAAATGTATTTTAATCAGTACATACCTATTGGAACACCTTCCATATTGAAAATATTTGCTTCATTTACACAGAACACAAATATTTATCTTTAACGAAAATACTATCTTGTAGCCTGGCCGACTGCATACACAGCTATCAATGAATTGCAGCGTTTGAACGGAAATATAACCGAAGAAATGAATAGCTGATTGTCCGCACAACCGGCATTCAGTAGTTCGAACAATACTGTAGTCAACTTCATAGTTCAAAATTGCCATCTAGCAACTTTTTTTTCCCTTTTTGGCCACGTTTTCAAGATTCTGGCCCACTGTGCGCCGTTTCGAATCCCTATCCGGGCAACCAGATTTGGGTTTTCCATTGTTTCCCCAAATCACTCCAGGCGAAAGCCTGGATGCTTCCATCACAAGGCCTTGGGCCAATTCCATCCCATTCCTTGTCCCTATTCTCATCCCGCCTCTAATGACCTCAACGTCGACGAGGCGTAAAGCCATATGTAATATATATATAAACTTACTCAACCTGCCGAACGGTTTTGGACGTTCATGTGTGAATATAAATTTCGGATGTAGATAAAAAAACATCTGCATTAATTCTTGACTGCTCAGCTCTTCAACATTTATTTGAAATAATTTTAAGGCAGATATAGTCCTGCATGTTAAACTACTAACATATTTTAAAAATTTTAAGTTCTAATTTTGACGAAAATCAATCCTTGAAGTTAATTAATAAGCAGCTAGCCTTGATAGTTCTATGTTCTACAAACCATAAATTCTTGTGGGAACTTAACACGAACTTTACCTCTGCCATACGTTGCTATGTGTATGTAACGTACGCTATAAACTGTCTGCCATTCAGGTGCACAATAAACTGTGGCTCAAGTCACGACAATTCTAAGCAGTTTGGCGTCATGAATCTGTGAATCTATAAAAAGGAAGGTATTTGTGAATACCGGTGATGTAGGTCAAGGACGAAGAGAACTTTAAGATAAGGATTTCCTGTCAGAAATGCAACAAAAAATGTTTTGAGGCATGCTTCTCATTAAGGACTGTCTCACCTTTCGCATTATTTTAACTTTTAATCCCCTTTGTCTTTCAGTGAGGTTTTGATATCGTGTTTTCCCGGTGGCAGCAAACAGGTTTTCTTCGCCGTTTTGCCAGCTCCGGTGACGAGACCGTGGAGGGCTGAGAAAAGAACTTTAATCTGCGCGCGCCGTCTTTATACTGGTGGGTCCGCCGGCGGCGTCTCGCAGGACGCCATTGTCTTCTTCTGAAAGGACCTCGAGCCCGAACAGCTCCGCTGCCGCCTTCATAATTCACGTCCTAATTAACATGGCTGGCGCGGGACCAGTGGCGACTCCGCGCGGCAGCTTTGTGCGTGCGACACCAGCGCCGTGCGGAGAGGGGATTAACCGTAGCGCACGCGCAGAATGCTGCGTAATGAGGATCCCTCGCAGTGGCGGGCGCATTCAGACGGTCGTCTCAAATCATTAAGGGGCGAGGCAGGCGGCGTCTGAGAGGTGTTGCTACGCGACCTGGTCCTCCTGAGACGGATAGCTGCCTGCAAAGGGCCCGGCGCTCAAAGACGCAAAGCGTCGCCGAACAAGTGGCGACTGATTGGGAGATACTGTGCGACCACACCGCGGCAATAAGCCTCTACGCACTTTCTGAGAAACGGCGGTAGAGAGCTGTCCAATTACGTTGAGAGCTACAGCATTCATCAAGTTGCGATACCTGTACAAAGGGATATTTGCTTTGCCGCAGAATTTAAAGACGTGGCAATTTCTTTAATTTATTCTTTTCTAAAACCTTCTTGTTAGTGGTTCTGTTACAGAGAACTTGCTTTTGGAGAATCATATTTGTACAGCTACCTTAGCATCATTAATGTCATAAGGAAAAAATAAATTAATCTTGATGTAAAATTTGTTGCTGATGTTATATGTTTGAGTTAACAGATTTTTCAAAAAGAATAAAATAAGGCAAAGAAGCGGAAACTGTATCTACTGACGGAATGGTGTTATGACTTATACTTGCAGCAACTGAAAGAAAAGGAGCTAACCAAAGATCTGTTCCGCTAACATTCGTTAACATCTTTACGTAATTTGACACATACTATCCTTCCCTTCATTTTTGAGACACTTCAGCAGTACGATGTTTTGTTTTTATTGAAATTTCTCAACAATAACTCAATTTTATTTTTCTTTGTTATGCATTGGAACGCTGAGAAGTTTCTTAATTATTAGTGTTCCTCCCTTTATTACATTTAAGTTGAAATTGAAAATTATCTTATACAGGGTGTCCCAAAATTAAGTGGCCAAACTTTAGAAACGTATTTGGGGCTCAAAAATAAGCAAAAACTTCCTACGAAATTTTTCTCCATTATCATTTCTTACGGAGAAAATCGGGAAAATGGAGTTTGAAACGGTAAACTCAAGTACAGTTCGTTTGAATGATGTTTATTTTTATTGACAATTGACTTAAGTAATTATCTGCAAAATACTTAGTAACATAAACGAACTGAATAACAGTAAAAAAAATCAAATAATTAACAAATCATTTTATTTATTACAAATTAATAATACAATGTAATTATAAAGGAAGAAAAAGAAATAAAACACACCATTCCATTAATGTAGATGTTGTTGAAAGTGTTGTCCTCCCATGGCAATGCAGGTGTTGCACCGTGATGTGACAGTTCGTGTTGCTGCCAAACATCGCTCTGGGGTAACTCGCTGAGCTGCAGCCATGATTCTGTCCCTAAGATGCTGTTCTGAGGTTATTGGTACCGAATACACTTCCTGATGTGATGTACCCCATGCAATGAAGTCCAGCGGTGTAAGGTCAGGTGAGCGTGTGCACCACAGTACAGGTCCCCCTCGACCAATCCAGCGACCTGGATAGTTTCCATTCAACCATTCACGAGTAACTCTACCACAATGAGCTGTACGTCCATCTAATTGGATCCACATGTTCAATCGTTCCTGTAATGTGAACTCCTCATGATAACCCGGGAGGTCGTTCTCCAGGAAAGACGTGAAAGCCTGTGCGTTCAATCTTGGTGGTAAAAAATGTGGTCCTACGAGACGATTATTATGAATACCCATCCAAACATTAACGGAAAACTCTTGCTGGTAATTGGTCACCCTAGCTGCTCGTGGATTATGATGAGCCCAGATGTGAGAGTTTCGTTGATTAATACTTCCTCTTCTTGTGAATGTAGCTTCGGCTGTCCACAAGATACTCAAGAGAAATTGATTATCAGTCTCACACCTCTGAAGAAATCCATTACAAAAAATTACTTGATTCTGGAAATCCTGAGGCAATAATCCGTGAACTCTTTGGATATGATACGCATGACGATTATAGCCTCTTAAAGTACGCCAGACCGTTTGACGTGATATCCGTAACGCGGCTGACGCTCTCCGAATACTCGGGGCAGGGCGATCATCAAAATGGTGTACAATACGATTGACTGCTAGATTATCTCTCCTCAAAGCTGCCTGAAATTCATTGCCTTCTCGGTGCAGGCTGGCTAATCCAGTCTCACGAAGTCTGCGAAACGTTTGAATAAATACCTGGCGATGTGGTACTACACTACCCGGGAATCGATTCGCATAGTCTCGTACGGCTGCACGTGCGTTACCGTTGCATAAACCATACACAAAGACAATATCGGCGTATTCCTGATGAGAAAATGTGCGAGGTATTATGTACGGTGCTCACTCAAAACATATTACTCACTGACTGATGTATGGTGTATCGACTAAACGGACTAATGTGCCGCTTAAGGTTTATTTACGTATTACGTACGCCTGTTATCCCGCGGAGGGTCAACATTTCGAATAACATCGTCATTAATCAAATAGTAGATTTCACATCTGTCTTTTATTTCATTGTTTATTAATGTTACTCGGTCTTTTTTTATCCATTGTATGTATTTGGTTACTTACATTTAATTTCAATCAAAATAAATATTCATTCAAAGGAACTGTACTTGCGTTTACCGATTCAAACTTCATTTTCCCGATTATTTCCGTGAGAAATGAAAATGAAGAAAAATTTCGTTGGAGCTTCTTTGCTTATTTTTGAGCCCCAAATATGCTCCCAAAGTTTGGCCATTTAGTTTTGGGACACCCTGTATATAACGTATCTCATTTGTTATGAAATCAACAATTTTTTTCATGTATCATGCTTTAACACTGATAGCCTACGGTCATTCAGCTGTCGTATTACTGCTCATGCACAGAAGCAGATGATAAACACTGAATTGACGATAGTCATGGTATAGGAAGTTGCAAATGTCCAGTTGATGGTAGCACCGCGGAAGTAAGGTAAAACGTTCCAAGCATTGTCTGGTTTTTCATTTGTACTCTTGTGAGTAGTGTGAAAGATTTTTTGACATGAATATGGTTGCACGAAGGAAATTATCAGGCTTTAAACGCGAAATGATAGTTGGCACTAGAAACATTGGGCAGTCAATTTCGGAAATTGTCCAAGAATATAACGTTCCTCGGTCCACAGGGTATAGAGTAAGCCGTCGACATGTAATTTCCGATATTGTTTCCCATTATGGGCTCCACAGTGGCCAACCGCGACTTCTTAATTACCGCGTCCAGCAGCGCCTGCATTGAAGTGTCAGTGCTGACAGATAAGCAACACGAGGTCAAAGAACAACACCACTCAATACGGGACGACGAGAGTGGTGTAATTGGATCCGAACAAAGTCCCGTGTTTGGTGGGTGAAGGGTAACGCTCTAACTTTGCATACCGGAGAACCAGGTTCGAATCCCCTTTCGACCATCCAGATTTTAGTCTTCACTAAATCCCTCTAGGCAAAGGAATGGATGGTTCTTTTAAAAGGCAATGACTAAATTATTCCTCGTACCTTGCCCAAGGTGCTGTCTCACCTCTAAATACCACAATGTCAATGGGACATAAATGTTTAAGAAAAAGAAACCGAGCAACGATTATTGCGAGTGTAAAATGCAAAACTAATACTCCTATGTAAAGTACATAGACAGTTTACTCTTGTTTATCATACAAATGTTGTAAAAAAAAATAAATATAGCGGAGATGGCAACAAATCTTATGTACAGCGTGAAACTGTATTTTATGGTGAGAATGCTTTGTTTATTTCTATCATATGTTAATTAGACGTGACCTAAACAATTCCCAAAATCGGATTGTTGTACAAAATTTCGTTCAGGTTATCTACTACTTTAACAGATCTGTTATATATTATTATATGATAATGGATGGGTATACTTCTTCTCATAATCTTAACAAAAGTTTATCAGTACAGATTCTTCAACTAATGCATTGTGGCAGATGTGCCTACAAGAACTGATAGTTTACTCATAAGAATTGATAGTGTTACCTACTTACAATTTGGATTGTTGTGTAAAACACCGAAATTGTGTTATAAGACCAATATATAAGTATATTTTCACTTTCCGGGAATCTCTTAGTGAAATCTATACAGCTTTAACATGTGTCTGTGAGAAATTTTAAAACACTTTTTATCAGTTTCTACAGGGTAAATGGTGGCGACGTAAAAATGAAAAAAGATAAATGAAAAAAGGTGTACTACTCCTAAATGTGAAAATTAATAAGATAATAACGAGTTTTAACTGAATATTTCTCCTCGAATCTCATAACAGATTTTTCAGCATGAAACTACGGTATATATGACTTCCATCACGAATAAATAATAGACTTATTACCGGTCACGTTGTAGCAACAAAAATTAAAATACAGAGGTTCATAATGTTTACTACCTTTTATATCTGTTTTATAGTCAGAGAACCATGAATTTACTATTCGGAAGTGTAGTGAGATGGAAAGTTCTGGAACAATGAGCGGGGCGAGGTAAGCAGCAGTTGAGGACTTTGCGCCTGCGCAGTCGCTGCGCTGCAATTTGCGCTACGCTGCGATGAGGCGCGGCGAGGCGCGCGGGAAAGCTGCTATTCAGGCGTCGTCTATGTCGGCGCGCGGGGCCAGTGATATTGCATGTATCAAAGAGACGCAGTAATTACGTTGAGAGCTCACGCAGATGGGAAATGGAAGCTTCCGTGCAGCGTTTTGAAGGAGACTCTTCGCATATCGCGAGCCCCACGCAAATCGCCTGTAACAAAGCCAGGCAGGAATGGTTGCTCCAAAGGGGAATGCAAATTCTAGTTATTTTACATACCCCTTGAACTAATGCTGCCTTAGAATCTTGTCCGTACAGAGCGCTGTATAATTATAACTAATTTAGATCGTAATTAGAATCAGCAGGTGCCGCTCCAGATATTGTTTTTACAGATCGACAAAATTCATGACGTAAATTGGAAATAAAACATGGTTTGTGTTTCAGAACAATTCTGTCATTTGGGAGGTGAACAGTGACATATGTAATGTATCCACTAGGGGTTTGAAACTACTGATGTGAACTTTTTAAATAGTTTAAAATTTAGAAATAATTCGTTAAGGAATCCTAGCAGGTAATGCGGTAAGAAGATGTATCTGTAAACGGTGATGGATTAATATTTCAGGGTTCAGAGAGTTTCATTTTGTCTTAATAATAGTAGATTTTTATGCTGATCATTATTTATATATGAAATGTAATATTTTACATCAACAAAAACACTTAAGATATTTGCTCAATATCAGAGACATCAACCAATTAATTTTTTTGTACCTGTTACAACTGATTGTATTAACACAATCATAATTTCTTGATGATATACAACTTTGAAAAACAAGTCTGAGACAGAATACATTTTTTTTTAAATAAAACCATTATGAAACGAGCTGTTGTGTTAATTAATTACATGTTAATAAAGTGTTTCTAGAGTGCCTAAACAAATTTCAATTTTCCATGTTACTCCCGGCAAACAGTATATTACAGAAGAGCCGTTTTCCAAATATTAGTGCCCGTTGTTTCCAACAGTTGTTTTAATAATTCATTTCGTTAGCACGTCGCTAGTTGCAGCAGTGAGTAGCGACACCATCGCAACTCTGTACCACTGTGACTGGTCTAGAACGTAGGTGTTGTTTATAGCACTGGGATAATTCTTATTTAGTACTCGTGCAACTAAATTTTTGTATGTCGTATAATTACAATCATTTCTCATTAATGTTTGTATGGTTAAATTTTTCTGACTGGAATGATTTGAATGTTTGTCAGTCCTTGCAGTGGTAAGTAAAATTATTACAGATGTAAGATCGAAGTTTTTTATGGCGTTGTAAATAAATTAACTCCTCTCGGGCTTCCAGCGGCGTAAAAAGTCACACTTGTGGAACGTCTTTCAGCCCTCATTTTCAATCATTGATGTCACTGAACAACTGTTTGTTTCCACGCTGCCGTGAAATTGGCAGAAGACAAAAGTCAACTCAGAGCGATGACGTCATCCACTCTTCTGCTTGTTAGCGAGGCGAAACTATTTCAGCATTTTTATAGCGTGATTCCAGGTCGTACGGAGTTGGTAACCAGTGTCCCTCTCATCTAAAGAATTAGTTGTTTTGATTTCTACAGCTTCTGTTATAATGCTGAACAAACAATCTCTAACTCGGGCTAAACTTGTAGTTTTAAAAATTAAATGTATGACCTTCTTATCACTGTGTTCGGCTACAGCTGATATTTTCTGCGTGAACCAGACGAGCATTTCTAGTGTGTTCGACATATCGGTGCAGAATACACCACTGTGTTTGTGCGATATAACCAAGGCCATATTCACAAGGTTCGAGGGATTCGTAAACCTTGGTCATCATTAAGCTGCCTACCAAGTTCTTAACTTTTGCAGGTGGTCGGAAAATTGTCTTGATTCCGTGTTGAGACAACAGTCTACCTATTTTAAACCTAGGGCACCCACAAACGGCAGTTAGGCAAGGACCTTCGTATGTATACGATATTTCTATCACTATTTCGTCTCTTTAAATGGGCGCCTAATCTGCACCCGGTTATAATCATTATTTAAGAAAGTTCTCCGTAGATAGTCCAATCCACCTGCAAGGCTATCTTCATCACAAACCCTTCGGTGCTCTGTGTACCAAGGTGGTTAAATCAGAATCGCGTTCTCCCGGATGATGACACCTGTTGGTGTATAAGTATAAATAAGAATGGGTAGGCTTCCGATAAAAAATGTACACGTGAACCATTTGCACGTTTTATAACGCACACAACTCAAATTGCAGGCAATTCCATTGTGAACTGAATATTTTCCTGGATACAATTCAAATGTGCCATGCATTGATCAAGGATGTTTCTAGAATGCAGTCAAATCACAAACGTATCATCAACATACATGTAAAAACATTTTGGCTGGAAATTCGTCTGGAGCAAGAAGAGAAATCAACAGTGACCGAACGCAGTGTCGAAGAAGTTCATAAATTTAATTTTGGAAAAAAACTATAAGTTTAGACCTAGTCAGAGATTATTAAAATAATTACAGTAAGTTAGAATTTATGTGATGGAGCTGTGTAAAATCTGAATTGATTTAGTCTTTATTTTCCATGTTGTGTAATTACCATTAATAAGATTGTGTAACGTGTACTTTGAATGATTTTCTACAATATCTAAATCTTTCTTTTCTTTTTGTTTCAGGTAAGCTCCAAGGTATTTTTTTTATATCGGAGGTTGCTGAGATAAGTATGTTGAATTATATCATTTTTATTTTAAAGATATTAGCTTACATCAAAAAGTTTGTTAACCTTCTGCGTTACCTTCAGAAAAGAAGTTTCTAGAATTCGTTAAGAACGAAAGTACTCATTGTAGGTCCCAGTAAACACAGACTGATGTGAATGTTGCAGGATACACTTTCAATTAGATTAAAGTCATTGAGAGGCGTTATTGTAAAATTATTAGTAACATTGAAGTCGCTTGTAAGAGAAAGCTATGTTAATTATGCCTGATGAGTTACTGAAATAAGACAGAGTGGGCTATCCTAAGTGATAGTTCAGTCAGAAATTTTCCCCGCCATGCTCTAAGACACCTCGAGAAGAGCGATTTGTCTCGAGGGAACGAACTTATTGTGGAAGGTCTATAGGAAAGCATATATGGGGGCTGCAGAAAGCAAACAATGATGGTCAGAGTGGTTCAGAGACGTGGAGGCAGGGTGGCTAACAGTACATAGAATTCACGCAGTTATCTTCAGTATTGAACAGCTTAGATCAATAAGTTGAGAGATGTAGTTGGACAGAAGTTATTTGTAGATATGAAATACAGAAGTAAAGTACCATCAGTTAAGTAGTCGATGTGAGGTCAAACACAAAAAAAGGATCTGTAAGATCAGACTACAAGTTGCAAGATTGCCACTGAGTGATCCGGTTCGCACAACATAAAATTTATTCTATTTTTGCCAAGAGCTCATTTCCGAAGAGCCTTTTCATTTGCATCTAAAAAGGTGTCCAATTAAAGTGACAGTTCGCAATTTATAATCATTTTTATCCAGTGCAATGTCATTGAAATTCAGAACAACGCGGCAAAAGTGTGATAACGTGAAACACATTTACTCGCACGTTTCGCTGTTGTCTCGAATTGTTTCACCATCACGCTGCCGAGAACTGTTTCTTCCGAGAATCCGCAGTTGAATAGTGCGGTACTGATGGTATTGGGGAAACGACTTAGGGAAATATATAGCCTACCTGCCGACGCGCCGTTCCAGCGTCAGTTACAATTTCCTACATCCCTCCAGCGCCGGGGGCGCGATAATCCTCGATATATATCGCTCCCAGGCGGGACGGACACGATACGCCCGTATCCATGAGCCCTTCCTGTCACCCCGAGCGGCTCTAAGCAGACAATAAGGCTCCGAGATCCGCGCGATCGCAGCGCTGATGTGCCGGCCAGTGCACATAAATCAGACGGCCAAGGCACTAACTACACTACCCAGCAAGTCGAGAACAAAGCGCCTCGTTACAAGTATTGCAGTAACGCTATTGGATTACGAGATCTGACCCGAATGAATGGCTACTGAGGTGTCGTAGATAGAACGGAAAATCTAAAAAGTTCCCATTACGGAAGTATCCTATTATTTACACCACCGAAATCTTGATTTTTTAATTTCAAAGTAGAGGGAAAAAAACACACTTCTTTACCACGTTACTGTTGTGCCGATTTCATTACGGAAACGTCTGAAGTCATTAGGGTTTAAGAGACTTCACTATATGTATGCGTAGGCCAGATTTTTTTTTAATACATTAGTAACGTAGTGTTCACATCTAAAACATTTTCAGGGCAAAATGGTACGAAAGCTCTCTGGCGTCAAAATCGTTATATTAACAAACTTGATTATATTTTAAAAGCTCAACAATATACATTGTATATTTACAATCATCATCAAAGTTTTTCTTCTATTCAGCAGGTCCATGCTCAGTGACATCCTTCCAAGCCTCCCTCTCTCCCGCCATTCTCTTGGTCTCTATATGTTTCTGATTCACCATGATGTCATCAATCATTTTCTTCCTTCGCCGACCTCTTCTTTTCCCTCCGTTTACAATACCCTGCAGGGCAGTTTTAAGCTGACACTCATTCCTCAACACGTGACCAATCCAGTTCATTTTTCTGTTCCTTATTGTTTTTACAAGGGAACTTTCTTCTTCTACTCGTTCCAGCACATCATCATTCCTTACTTTGTCTTTCCAACTTATTTTCTCCATCCTCTTCCATATCCACATTTCGGAAGCTTCCAATGTATATTTACAATAATCTGAATAAATTTTATTTAATGGAATCCCGACAACTGATGTATGTATTGAAATATAATGGTCCTGTATATTAATCCTACATTTCTGATATTAGGTTTGGTAGTACTCGAAACTCGTAAACGAAATTCATTCTGATAGTTCAATTAAAATAATATTTGTATCTTTTTTTGCTGTTGATATTTCTTAACCACTTCCATTTTATCAACTTATCTATTATAATTTATATCTTTTATTATTTGTAGCATTAAATTCTATTTTGAAGATGTGTAAATAGTTATTTGTTTCTTTACAAATTTGTGTGCTATGACCGTAATTGTATAGGTGTGTTGTATCTAGGAAGAAATCAACTATACAGGGTGTTACAAAACGGTACGGCCAAACTTTCAGGAAACATTCCTCACACACAAACAAAGAAAATATGTTATGTGGACATGTGTCCGGAAACACTTATTTTCCATGTTAGAGCTCATTTTATTACTTCTCTTCAAATCACATTAAACATGGAATGGAAACACACAGCAACAGAACATACCAGTGTGACTTCAAATACTTTGTTACAGGAAATGTTCAAAATGTCCTCCGTTAGCGAGGATACATGCATCCACCCTCCGTCGCATGGAATCCCTGGTGCGCTGATGCAGCCCTGGAGAATGGCGTATTGTATCACAGCCGTCCACAATACGAGCACGAAGAGTCTCTACATTTGGTACCGGGGTTGCGTAGACAAGGGCTTTCAAATGCCACCATAAATGGAAGTCAAGAGGGTTGAGGCCAGGAGAGCGTGGGGGCCATGGGAACGAAACTAAAATGAGCCCTAACATGGAAAGTAAGCGTTTCCGGACACATGTCCACATAACATATTTTCTTTGTTTGTGTGTGAGGAATGTTTCCTGAAAGTTTGGCCGTACCTTTTTGTAACACCCTGTATATTGTAAGTCTATTTACGGAATGTGTGATTGGATATGGTTCGAAAATTGTTATGTATTATTATAGTATTAACTTAACTTAGTCTAAAACCCGAAGGTTGGTTGGATCCTTCCAAAGGATGCATACTAAGTCAGTGTGTCAGAGATAGGACGGTCAGTTCCTTTCCTCTGGGACCTACAGTTTAATGTAGAATCCGAATCACGGATCGTCCTGGCATAATTCATAGTATCAAACACAACTCTCAAAATTCCTGCGTCTGCCGGGATTCGAATCCAGCGAACATTATGAGAGCAAGCGCCTTAACCACTGAGCTACCAGACCGCTCTATCATAGTATACTTTTGGAGAGTTGAAGGTTTCTGTTGGCAAAAACTAATGAATTAAAAAAAAGTTAGCTGGTCCTTAAGATAAAAAGTTGTGTGATATTAACTGGTCTGTCTTCATGACTTACGTACCAATCATAAAGATTTATATTATATTTCGCCGTACTTTTCATGTGATAGAAGACTCTTAAGGCGCCATGAAATGTTACAGGGAAAGAATTTGATTCCTTTTATTTTTTTATTATTGTTTAGTTTTACAAGGTTTTGACTAAATTAAATTTTCAATAGTAACTATCTCACATTATTCGTTCGAAACTGATTTCTGCTGCCATTAATTTCGGAAAACGATTGTATGCATTTTAATATATTTTGTTAGTGCTTGTTTTTAGAAGTGTGTGACTTGGATAATCGCTTAATTTATTTTTATTTTTATTTTCTCGGCGTGGGGAGGAACAGGTATAACAAAAAATAATAGCTCAATTCATCTGTATGAGCGCATAATTCATTTCATTTTTATATTCCCTCTTACACATTCATTTTGAGGTACTTTAGAAAGTACTGACAACGCAATATCGTTCGATTTTGTACGAATCGTTATATGGATAGATCATAGTTACACACATAGCCCCTAGTGTACACATGCAGCTGCCTACGTAATTTCTGTAATAATTTGTTGACTATTGGGCTGCAGCCATTAGTTTAGTGTTAATACACAGTCACTGCTGCCTAATTACACGAATTGTAAAATGGTTCACTTGCATAATTTATTAAAGAAAACTGCAGTAGCGAAATAGTATTTCAGTCTAAACATTTCCATAGTATGCCACTGAAAGCAGTCCACCATAGCAGTAATTTACCTTCGGTTATTGTGATAAATGTGTAATCTTTTGCAATCAGAGAACCTCGATTTTATAAAGCATTTGTAGGGAAAGAATTAAGAAGAGCTTTAAATAAACAAAAGAGACTACACTGAAAACTCTTTTATCTCTTCTCCTTAAGTACATTAATGATAAGACAGAATGATCGCGTGTATTATGACTGTCTCCTTCAACCCTTATGGTCAACTATTTGGTACAATATTTGTATTACGACACCATAAAAAACTAAATAACCTAAAGTCAATTCCTATTATTATATTTTTTTTTTACTTATGGAATTATGCCTTCAGTTCTTGTTCTTGATCAATCTGTGATCTAATGTTATTTACGTTTGCACCTTAACATTTCCTCAATTACCGTATATCGCTGTAATGGCAGGTTAAATTCATGTAGTTAAATACAGATTTGTAGTAAATTTTGTACGTATTTTTTCTTACCATTGACTTTGGTCGAGTGTATATATATATATATATTTCAGGACGTGAAAAACCCTCCGTTTGGTCACAGATACAATCAGAGAGTTAGGCAGGCTAAGCCAATTAAACAGTGAGATTGCAGGTATCAGACAGTGGTAGGTAAATACTGGATTTTAAGGATATCTACCTCAAGATATTTAGATTAACTGAAATTTATGGCACCAGTGATGAGACTTATGATGTCAAGAGCAAAAATAAATGGGTCTAAAAAATCTTAACGGAACAAGAATTGTCAGTGAGAACTCTATTACTGAATAGGATGTTAGAACGCGAGTGCCTATGGTTAAATGCTTTATCCAAGGCTTTTTAATGTTAACAACTCTCAGCTTACTGAAGGTGGTTATAATTGGTACTAAGCATCATGATGACTATTGCTGCCAATTGTCTTTATATTTTGTAATGATAGATTCTTTAGATATTACCAGATTAGAATTGTGGGAACTTATAGATTTTGATGACATTATGTGAAGAGTATGTACTAATTAAGTCTTTATAAACACTAATAAAAGTTTCATAAGTTTTAGAAATTAATCAAGTAAGGCATTAAGGTCTATTTTTAGAAGATTGGTGATTACTATATATGAATTTGTACGATACATTGCAGTATATTTGGTTTGGCTGCGCTCTAGTTACAGGTTCTCGACTTATGTATAAATATTCTCTTTGTTTTCAAATTAGTTAACTTAGTGCGCAAAATGATTTTTAACGTTGGCTAGTCTAAGAGTCATACAGGGTATTGTAAGTGTCGCAAAAAGTAAAGCAGTGTGTAAATCCGACTCCCTTGCAAGGTTGAAGGTGGGAAACATATTACCGATGGTTAGAATCTGAAATGTGTTAGCAATTTATTGTATACAGTAAAAAGCAAGAAAATAATTGTGTGTGTAATCTGTTTTATAGCGTTGACCGTGCCGCTCTTCAATTAAAAAAAGAATTGGAATTAAAAATGAGGTAAATTAAATTAATCATACCAGCAAACTGACTGTTGTGCCATATTTTCGTTCTAAGTGTGACAAACGGATAAATCATCTCTTTTAATTTGTGCGTAATACGTTTAATCAAGTAAAAAAATGTTTGACATTCAGATAGAGTTAATTTTCAACGAGATGCAGCCAATTTCAGTGATTATGATTATTATTCAGAATCAAAAATGTGCTGCAATTGTTGGCGAATTAATCTTACAAAATTGTTTTTCTGCAACACGACTACAAGTAATTACCATATAAGGCTTTATAATAATACCGAGCATTGTGGGTGAACGGTTAACCTTCTTGCCTAGCATTCGGGAGGAAGCGGATTCGAATCCCCATCCGGTCATCCAGATTTGGGTTTTCGATGGTTTCCCCAATCACTGGAGGTAAATGCCGCGATGCTTTCTTCAAAAAGGCCATGGCTAAATTCCTTCCCGTTCCTTGTCCCCAATCCAATCCCGCCTCTAATGACATTAGCCGTCGACGAGGCGTACAGCCGTAAGAAAAAAAAAAAAGATTTAGAATAAAGTTAACAATAGCCCTCAACCATTTTACTGAAAACGTCAACACAAATTAAGCTAAACGATTAAGCAGAAGCTTGAATCTGATATTATTTAACGGTCCAATAACAAACGACCTGCTAAGATTATCTACACCAGAAAGAAAAGTTTATCTACACCAGGAAGATTTGATAGATTTTCATTTGTTGCGGAAAACAAAATATATTTGCTTAAACAGGGATTCCAAAGATGGATGTTTCTTTAGTTAATAATAACATCACTACAACATGATCATTTGCTAAAACAAGTTAATTATCCTACTTACAGATCTAATAAGATTTTCCACTGCAGATTCGAGAAAATTCTTCTAGCAACGTAAAAGATTAAAACTGTATTGTTGATGGCCACAGAAGAATTTATGATTATATTTTTTCCGTCTGAAATAATGACCTGGCTGTGGAATGAAAAGCCACGGTACGAGTGTAACATTTGACACGAACAGTGGGAGCCCTCAAACAGACCCTTCTCCCTCCCCCCGGTTCTGAATCCCTCCCCCCACTTCCTGAGACAACCGAGGGGGCGGGGCGGGTCTGAATAACCCGCAGGACGTTCATCTTCCCTTCCCGCAGCACGCTTTGTGCTCGGCCGACCCGCCTAGCCCTTCTCTTTTAGCGGCGCCTTCCCCATACACACTGCTTCGCGCGCTCAGACTCTTGCGGCTCGCCTATTCCGAGGTCCCTTTCATGTTGCTAGAAATTAAATTTAAAACGCGGCAAAGACTCGTCGGTGTGTTCATTTACCACCACAGGCGGCCAAACGTGTGCGCCCCTCGCGATACGACACACAGAGGAGCCTGGGGGTGTGTGTTTACAGGAGCAAGGGAAAGCGTTCGCGTGCCGAAATGGGGTGAAGGCAAATAAAAATTGCTACAAAGCGTTGCGTCGGGTTCTTTCTTGTTGTGCAACATTTTTCTTGCGATGCTGGAAAAAAGTGTCTGTGCTTTGAAATTAGACAGTCCGTCCCAACAGCTGCGGGTGTTTGCTTTGGCAGGGTGGCAGTGGCGAGATGGTGTAGTGTTTGTGAGGTAGTCGAAAAGGTTGCTCCTTTCCACGCGAAGTCACTGCTGCAGAGCACATCCCAAAGGGGCTGAAGTGTGTAGAACGCATAATATAGGGAGGCACCTGCAGCTGCAGCTTTAAAGAGGCAATAAACATTAAATAGTACCATTTGGTTCAAAACTAAACAAACTAACTGAATTACGTCTACGCCAATGGCTAGTGTCATTGTTGAGATAGGACAGATTTCGATGTCTTAGACAGCATTTGTTGGTTAGAGTTACGATGGTAGACGAAGATTTTTTGATTATTTCCGGAGTGGATCAGCAGTGTATGATAGATTGTGTTGCACGATTCATAGATACGATATTAGCTACCAGAGAAGTCGTTTAATTGTTAAATCTCTTCGCGTTTTTGCAGACGGAGGGTACTGTTAATCATCTGTCGCATTTTAACGTTAACACATCTGACTTCTTTAGTGCGTTTAAGAAAACTAGGACTGAGATAAGCATCACCTGTTTTCTTTATTTTTTCTTTAAATGCTTTGCGCTTCTTTGGCGACAGAATTATTAGACGGACTGACGAAAAGGAAAGGGAAGAAAGTCGTCCACTGCGTTTTTAAGTTATGATACCGGCATTCATCTGGAGTTTTAGAGAAACAATGGCAAACCGAAATTTGGATCGCCGGACATGAAATGGAACTTGTCGTTTCCGAATGCTGAAATGTTACTATTCATACACTAGTATCCGTTACCGAGTGTCATCGTTTGCCTATTTTCTTGTCTCACCCATAGCACACTACACCGAACACAAACACATTACAGACAGCCGTACAAAACTGTGACATTTCTAGCGCCAACAGAAAAACACCCATAAATGTTGCTGTGCGTGGTAACGACATCCATGCCAATAGCTTACGGTCGCATTTGCGCATAGAACGTTGGTGTTTTTTTTTTAATTTAGCAGTAGTCCTTTAAGTTAGTGTGGGGGAAAGGCCGTGTTGCTGGAAGGAATACCTGCAAATTTATTTTTACAAATCTCATTTTTAACCCTCTTTACTACTAATCAGATAAATGCACTAACATAAGTAGCTTGTGGTGGCGCTAGAATACCTTACAAAAATGCTACATTCTTCTAACATATGGCAACCACGGAGATCAAGTATATCCACCTGACAGCCTGACAAATTTACTTCTCACTGGCAGCTCTAGAATGGGACTCGGTATAGCTATTACGTTCAAGGACAGTTGAGAAATTATATAAAAAGGGATAATCGTTTTATTACAGTGCAATGTGTCAAATGGGCGCACTAATGTACAGTACTAGCACAGCAGAAACAGTTAACAGGCCTCAAGGTATTCGCACAGGTTATACAAATCACTTTTCCGGTGTTGTGTAGGCGTTGAATATCATCAGCTGCGTGTGAATGGTAATGGGACCCATCTGTCGCTGAAATATTTTTAAGATTCCCTCTTTGTTTGCGGAGTGTTTTCCACGCAACGCCTGCTTCTGTTTCCGAATGACTCCGTAGTCAGTTAGATTTAATTTTAAAAAAATGCTGTGACATTTCTGTTTACACTTACGTAACAATTCCTTACAAGTGTCGCATGCATAGTAAAGTTTTTAATCAAATGAATAATTGAGCCCATCATGCGTTCTAGTAAACTAAATGATAAAAGTTAGCTCCATCGTTATGCATTTTTTAGTAAACACAAAAAACTTTTAGCAGGGTTTCAATTGTACTAAAACCAAATAAAAAGTATACTGTTTCACTAAATATATTTACTAAGCTTGAAGAAAAACTTGTTTATTTAACAAACGCATTGAGCTGGCCTACGTATACTCTTTACACTCTTTGCTATCATTTCTTTTTAATTAAACAATTCGTTTTCCATGTCAGTACTTCTTCATCCTCTGCACTCATCGATAATTGTAAGAGTGCTAAGTCTTCGTAAAATATCTGATGTGGTCTGTGGTCTAATAGGCGCCTTCAAATCTACAAAGTGAAGAACTCGCCGTCTTACATCTCTTGTCCTTAGGCAGACCATTCAAATAAAAAACAAAAAAACACAAAAACACAAAAGTAATAAAAAAAGTCGTATAAAATATACGGTCTTTACTGCCACTTTTGTCTTCGTTTTCCAATGAAGAAAGTTAAAAATATAAGCATTTGCTTATATTCAATCAAATGTAATTTAATTATGTAAAGATTTAAATGCGATATAAATCAGCGTATAACGTGTGTAAATTTCAATCTATAACTTGCTCCGTTTGCATGTTAGAAGAATGTAAAAGACTGTCAGACCATGGAGCGATAGAAAAATGTCTCTTGCATGGAATCCTAAAAAGTACTCTTAATAAATTTTTTCGTTATAAATACTCGGAATTTAAGCAAAGTAACAACAAAATCGACAGAAATATGAATTTAAAATCCATCTACTAAGCCAACTGAAACAGTCACTTTGTGACATCAACCTCTGTTTCATATTGGATTTAGCTATTACGGTTATGTTCAGCAAGGGCGTAATATAATTCAATGTGTTTTGAACAAACTCCACCAATCGATTCTTATCCAAGTAATTAAATTTTGGTAGACATACTGGTATAGACAGTATTTTTTCAAGTGATCTGTAACTTCGAAGAGAACACGTGATGATCGATTTATCAGAAAAAAACAACTAAACTGAACCTTGATTTAACGATATAAAATGTTTAAGCCCAGTGATGCCCTCTTTGGAATGAAGTCGAATATGTCAAATATAAATTTAACTAACTATTTTGTAAATCCCTGCCTAATGATTGAACATTAAAATCCGCAGAGCACAGAAAATATGAATTTTATTTTGCTTTTAACTGGGTGTATCGAAACTCAACTACTGATAGCTGTTTGCGTCGTAGTGACCAAGAATATATCAGTATAATAATTGATTTTAAGTTCGGAAGAAACGAACATACGCAGTGGCACAGAAAACAAGCGATAAGCAATTGACTGTTAAAATTTTGAATAATGAAAATGGAATTCAAAGAAAAAAAATTTGCTTTATCCTTCAGAAATAAAATCACTAAATTATTAGTGTAATTATTTGAATTACGTTTTTAAAGCAACAGCCGAAGAATGAACGTATAATTGATTGACGGTTACTGCTACGCAAATTGCCAGACCTTAGTCGTAGCTTACTATACTATTGCATGAGTAGATGAAACGTTTGTTCACTAGTGCCTCCACCGATGATCGAAGTACGAAGTGATTGAATGCATGTTTTTAAACTTAACAAATACGACTTTGAAACGCACCAGATTTTGTCTTTGCTTTCTTTGTTTTGTTTTTTTGTTTTTAATAATTTCTCTGTTTACGTTTTCGAGTCGCTACTGTTATGAGAGTATAAATATGCATGGTTAGTAGAACATTGAAACTGAAAAGACGTGACCTTCAACGGTTTTACTCCTAAAATATTTATTTAATGAACCCATCCATAGTCTGACTGTTGTGTAATTACTGATCGACATACAAATACAAGTCACTTGAATTTTATATACTGTGTCCTACTTTATAGTTTTCCGATAATTTTGCTTAAAAACTATTGCTACACTTCCTATCATAGCTCAGTAATTTCATCTTCTTACTGAGCTCTGTTTTGTATTATTCGCCTCACAATAGTTGACTTCACGAACTTCAGAAGTTAATGGTTTTAACATTCAGTCTAGGAAACTGAGTATTCTACATGTAATTTGCTAATAATCATACTTATGGAAGGCAAACAATCAGATCATACTGATTATCTTAATATTCATGTAGTGGTAGATCCTCATTTTTTTCTGAAATAGAGATGTATTTAATATATATATATATAATGTGTGCATGTGTGTGTGTGTTTGTGTGTGTGAGTGAAATTTCCATTTATGTTTTGACTTTATAAGTGACTACGAAGTCCACTTTAAATCACGTTCAATATGACTGAATTTTGACGTAACACTTATCTTGAAAATTTTGATAAGGATTTAGGATACGGTATTTCACAATTATGTGACGAAAATTCTATCTCACTAAAACTGATGATATTTGGCAACGCTGCAAAGATCATATTATTAGTTTTAGAACTTAAAAATAAAATTGTACATATGACACTAATTAATTACAGTTTTCATACCACACTGTGTAGCGATGTTGGATGAGATTTTCATTAGCAGTAATTGCTTTGAAGTTGTCCAGGAGATGAATTTAAAACCGTGCCCAAGCAAGAGAGATGCTGATATTGTGATTTCTAGATTGTTGTTCATTACGTTTAATTTGAAATTTGTTATCGCAACGGTTGAGTTCTAACGTAATTTTATTATTCAATGGAAATGACAGTTGATTTGTCAAATTAAGACGTTCATGTAACTATATAAGATTAAATTACTTAGGTACTGACTGATCTAAACTCGCAAGCAGTCTGTCCAACGAATTAGATAGTAATTTGTATAATAAAATTAACTGAGTTAATTTATATTACTAAACAAGCCAGAAGCTAATTAAAGTGTTCCCCTGTTTGAACTTCTGTTTTTGCAAATCGAAAATTTATTTTACGATTTTGTATCTAACAGCGGAATATGTGCTCTCGGATAGGTGGTAATGCAATTGTTATAGCGAGTGCTTCTTCCAAATTAATAACAGTATGATATCGAGGAACCGTTCCGCTGATTTGCGTCAGTTGTTATGTTGTTATGGAAATGCGATGGAAGCCAATTTCATTCAGTGCAGCAGCAGTAATTTCATAGCAGGAAAATTCGATTACCGCGTGGTTTTGAAATATTCAGTTTGTTGTACCCATAAGATGAGAAGCAGTCTATGCTTTAACAACGAAACAGGAAATGTAAATAAATTTTGCTGGTAATTCAAAAACAGTTCTGCAACTTTTTGAGATATTTAATATTAACAACAAAACTAACTAATGAGATTGAATAATAGTTTATAATCATTCAGAAATACGTTTATGGTTAGCTTACTTATTTTTGCGATCACGATGGAAGACTTGTTAAATAGTTTTCATAACCGTTGAATTTCTTTATTTGAAATTTGAGTTACAGGAGTTGATAGCATAATTCTTTCAATGTACTTGTTTTTATATCTTAACTCTTAATGAAGTAGTATTACCATTTCAGTTAAGAAGTTCTTAAGTTCACCAAACATTTATTGATAATCTCATGGAATAAGCAACATGTTGAACATAAGCCATATTCCCAGAAATTCTTCCATCCTTTCCTTTCTTCCTTTATTTAAGTAAGAAAAATCGTTAAACTATTTCGTAAACTGTTGCAAAGGAATTATTATCTCTGTAGTACATCCATTTCTTGCAAGAAAATTTGATCCTCAAAGAAAGGAATAACACTGAAAATTTATAATGAGCCTAAACGTTCCCACACATGTACTAATTTCGCTATCTATATACAGGACCAGCTAAAGCCACGAGTTTCTGATAAATCTGTATGTCTTCAACCTTTAAAGACCAAAACATAAGGTGGTTAAGTTAATATAATAGTGGGGATAAACTGAATCCTTGAATTATTATTATTATTTTTTTCCCCTTACTATGCCTTCTCAATGGAGTGCAGTTAAGAAATTAAATTTTCATCATTTTCATTCATCTGTGTAGAATCCGGTTTCATTGTATATTATTCTAAAAATAAATTAATTTATTACTGAGTAAAACGTTTTCCCAAATAACTCGCGTAACTAGCAGTTAGTTTCGAGATATTCGCAAAACGTAAGTGGAATATTGCATACTGTTTGATTTCCCACAATTTACTACTTTTTTATCTTATCGTGGGATCAATGAGAACAAAATGTCTCATGTGAATATCAAATTTTTTTGTAAATAGAAAATAAAAAATATTTCAATTAAACCTCTTAATTATTTTGCTTTAGTATAACAAGTAATCTTTGATAAAAATGCTAGAAAGATTGTTTTTAATGGGTTTTGTATGAATGTATGTACGGATTTAAATTAAAAAATCAAAATAATCCTGTGATTTTTTCCGGTGTTTTTTTTTATTTCTATCACTGCATTATAGTTTTAATTTGTAAGCTGAGAGACACAAAAAGTAATTTATTAAAATTTATTTTCCATCATCTGAATGTCTACCTTCATATCAGACCACAATTTAATTTGAATGATATATAAGAGAAGGGAAATAAATGTCTTAATGATGCAAATAAATGTAGTTTGTCGACTCGAGACGTTTGGGATTAGAAACAAAGTATCGAAGACTTGCACTGATAATCACTTCGTTCTCTCTTCAAGTTATGCAGAGTACAGAAGTAGCAGAAAATATAAAATAATTAGTATTAACCGGTAACTATGTGCATGAACATGTGTGCGATGTATGTTTGGATTTTCGGACAGTAATATTAGCAGAGACTGTGGGTTTGTTGAATGGTAGCTTGGACTAGAACTGCTCATAACGCCCTAAACATTATCCATATTTTATAGTCAGAGGCCCAATGTTCCTCGACTTGCTACTGCTAATACTTTGCTGAATCTCTGCTGACATGTCTATTTCCGCGGACTAAATAATCAGCAGTTGAAGTGTGTCCTCCATAAGACCTCAAACCGTGTTTTAAAAAGAATATACGTATTTCGAATGCATATATTTATTAAACTGTAAGACATACGAATATGAAACTTTACACACATATTTACGAACCTCTTAAGGTCAGATTACAGATGTTCAATGTGTCCTCCATCAGCCACACGAACAATATCACATCGATACTCAAATTCCTCCCATACTCGGGCAAGCATGTCCTTCGTCACTGATGTTACGGCAGTACGGATCCGGTTCCTCAAGTCTTCAAGGTTCTGTAGGAGTGGTGGTACATAAACGTTGTCTTTAATGAAACCCCACAGGAAGAAGTCACAGGGTGTCAAATCCGGTGACCGTGGAGCCCAGCTGATGCATTCTAAGTCGCCAGCTCCTTGACGACCAATCCAACGGTTCGGTAGAGTTTCATTCAGATATTCACGCACTTGGCGACTCCAGTGAGGGGGTGCCCCGTCTTGTTGAAAAATGAAGTTGTCTTCGTGCAGCCTCGGAAATAAGCAGTTTTGTAACATAGCGAGATACTGCTGACCATTAACCGTGTTTCCATCAAAGAAGAATCGGCCGTAAAGAGATGATCGGGATATCGCACAAAACACATTGACTTTAGGCGAATCTCGTACATGTTCAATGACTGCATGTGGGTTCTGTAGACCCCAAATTCGAACATTGAGTTTGTTTACCTGACCACTAACATGGAAAGTCGGTTCATCACTGAAAACGATGCGTTGTGCGAAAGTGTTATCATTGTCAATAGCATCATTAATCTCGTTACAAAATGCCACACGTTTCCGTTTGTCATCAGGACGCAGAGCTTGTAACAACTGTAACTTGTACGGCTTCATAACCAACCGACGTCTCAAAACACGCCAAATTGTTGTTGTAGGAAGTGGTCACTCCCAACTGGCACGACGAGTTGATTTTGAAGGACTACGTTGGAAAGCAGTTGGAATTCGTGTAACATGTGCCTCAGAAACACGAGGGCGGCCAGGACTCTATCCTTTACATACACATCCGGTATCTACAAACTGTCGATACCATCTACGAATGTTCCATCCATTCGGAGGATGCATTTGGTACCTCAACCTGAAAAGTCTTTGCACTGTAATCACGGAATTGCACTTCGCAAACTCGATAACACAAAATGATTCTGCTGTGGAGTAGCCATTTTAAACATATGACGGTTACCAAGAACAACACAAGACGACTGACATCTAGCGGCTATTAAATAAACTAGACTATGTATTCGTTTCTGCAATAGCCGAGCCGGGGCGCAGCGATCGATAGTTTGGACAAAAGAATACTTTGTAATACGTATATTCTTTTTGAAACACCCTGTATTTCGCTAACATTTTTTTTATTGTTCTCTTCCTCAAATTTGCAATGATGAGGCGAAAATGTCCTACATCATAGCATGACATTGATGTTTTGCCTGTACAGTACTGTCAAACATGAAACTATAATAAACTTCGTACTCTCACTTATTCTGGTAGGTACTATTAATTAACTGTTTTGCCGGTACACTGTTGTTAGAATCTCTAACTGTAACGATCTGCGTACCTTAAAAACAAGGAGAAAAATGTCAACAACAATTTTTACGGAGTCAAATAGTTAAATCCTTTATCATATAAATCTAAAGTTTAATCTAATAATTTTAAAAAACTAGTATTGTTACGCCAAAAACGTGCATGATACTTTTACTATTGCTTAAGTTTATTTTTTTGTTTATCTTTGAAGGAGAGCGCAATCTCTGTTTGGGATTGTATTAAAAATCTGTGTTGCATGTCTTGTGAGAATATGAACATAGTATCAGTTTCTGCTCAGGCATCCGGCCACGTACAATCATAAGACATACTGCAGATTTTAATTAAGGTTCTAATCATTCAGACAATGAACACTCCATCCAAACCTGTTCGGTAGTTTTTTGAATTATACTGCTACAAACTAAGGACATAGCACATCCCGATACAGGTTTATGTATGTAGAGATTACTGATGTGTGGATGTAACATCCCTCAAACCTAGAATTTAAATTGAATTGTATTTTATGAAGCATTGGTAGCAAGCTAGGGGTTGAGTGAATATGATTTTGTATGTTTGTCTTGTAATTTACTGTACATCGGTGAAAATGGACTTTGTTTGATGAAAAGAAATTATATAAATACCATTTAATATGTTTAAGGACAGAACTATGCAAGAGAAATTGATTAAATGTTTGTATTCTAAGTATTAAGGTGAGCTACGATTTTAAAGGACAATTTACTACAGTTTAAAATAATTTTTGTGGATAATCTTGCGTTTAAATATCTTTAATTTTCGTTGTTGAGCATTTCGTAATGATTATGTATTGATCTTGATTGTTTTTAATATTTTTTTAATTGTTTAAGTATTGTTAAAGTTCGAGAAATATCTGTCGGAAGCCTTTGTAATGGAACGTTCTATGAAACTTATATAAAGTGAGCAGCAAAGACTCAGAAAACAGTTTTTTCGTGAACAGTTTGTCTTTGAAAGGAGTATTGTATATAATCGCTTGACTTGTGTTTACATGTGACCAGTATATTTGAAGTCCGAAATAAAACTAAGTTAAAATTTGGAAATGTGTCTGAAACTGATTATTTTATATATAATAATTAACCACGACACACCTAATAAAGGGACAGGTGTACTATGATTAATCAAGAAGTTTAAGTTATCATTCGAAAAAAAGCTGAGAGAGAGAGGACATAATTAAATATTGAGACACTCTTAAAGTCGCCGCGAATCAAGCTAATTGAGGAAAACGAAAAATTCTAAAGAATGCTCGGGAATAGTTAGTTAATAAATCATGATGCAAGGAAATGTTATCAGTGTCTGACCTGGAACAATTCTAGAAAGTTATAAAATTCATCAGGCGCATTGAAGAAGATGGAGGATGAAGTAAGTAGCGGAGTGGAGGAGTAATTACGTTTCGTTGCGAGAGCAACATTTTCCACTGTGGCTCGCGCTGCGCTCGACCACTGTGCGTGGCCCCCTCCCTCCCCTCCCCCAGGCCATCAGTCACCGGGGCGGTGTCTGCAGCTGGCTCCCGCTATATTTGTCGGCTCTGCTGACTGATCGGCCCCACAGAGTCCCCCAGAAAACATTTCATCCGCCATCGGGACGATGATCCGTTAACGTCCGACTGCTCCACTGGTCTCTGCTAATGTATAGCCGGCTTTCACGCACACTCGTTGCTACCCCGTTCAGTCATCGTTGGACGTACAGTGGATTACGAGTGAATGCCCTTTCCACTCGTGTGGTTATGTCTGTTATTGTTGGTATATGCAGGAGTAGTATTCCATTTGCATTAGTAATTTTTACCGACACCAAAACATGGAATACGGTATCAAGGAATATATTTTCTTCTTATATTACTTAAACGAAATTGCATAAATTTCGCATTTAATAAACGTATGTGTAAAGGATTTTAAAATAATTCGAATTATAGCTATTAACGTTGTATTTAAAAATCTTATTCTGTTGGTTCCGACTAATGGAAGATCTAATCATACGCATCCTGTGTCATTTTTCACATTTTTGGTTAATTTATCCAAATTATTATTATCATTTAGTAATTAATTATTTGAAATGTGATTTTATACCAATAGAGGAAGGATGTTGGAGTGTTTTAACTATAGAAATGTTAACTCCCAGAAGGAAACGTAAATTAATCTCAGGGTATTTGTTAACAATAACGAAACTATACTTATTTATTAAGATAAATGCAAATCTCGAGAAAATATCCAAGTTGAAGGCAAATATTATACAAAATACAACATGAGACAATTTATTTGATTTGGATAAAAACAGGACCGTTAGAGCGTGGAGAAATATCGTTTGCTACAGTCCTTGTTCGTATCATAACAGACCGCGACCATAGATGTGCTGCCCGTGTTCTCATAGGGCGTCATGGCAGTAGTCATATATATATTTTTTGCTTATGGCTTTACGCTTCGTTGACGTCGAGGTCATTAGAGGAGGGAAAGGATGGAGAGAGGGCAAGAAGTGGGAAGGAATTTGGCCGTTTCGTTTTGAAGGAAGCATCCCGGCATTCGCCTGTAGTGATTTGAGGAAACCACTGAAAACCCAAATCTGGATGTCCGGACGGGGATTCAAACCCGCGAGCTTCAGAATGCTATGCCAGAGCGTTACAGCTCACCAACAACGCTCGGTATGGCACTAGCAATAGCGTCACATGATGCAAGTTGTACCAACATTTACCATTAAGTCCTACAACCAATAGAACTTACCACTGGCTCAGAACTTCTGTCAAACTTTTCAGAAATTTCAGAAAGTGATTGCGAGTTGTACCTTAGGATCACAAGTCCACATCGGAGATCCACATCACAGAAGTGAACAGAATCCAATAAGCACCAGAAATTGAACGATTGTGGCATCGCCGCCAGAAACGTAAGTCGAATGCAAATTACCTCCATAAACAGTAGTGAACTCAAGGTTCCCAGTATCTCCTTGCCATTTTGGAAACTGCGGCATATAAATAACTAGTACACCCGTGTTTGTACATTCGCCAAGTATAAACATATCCAAATCCCACGTGTAAGTATACATGGCCTTCTTCCTCTTCTTTCAGTAAAATTGATTGCACCTCGTCGGAATTCCGCAGGATTGTGCTTGAGAAGTGCAAACGGGATAAGGCAATTGGACAATAATTGACTCGCAACACAGCACTCAATTTGTTTAAAATTTACAACATTAATTAGTTCGTAAAGCTTCACACTACTCCTTAGAAGCACTTTCATTCACAAACCTAACTTTTATCCAACTTTTTTTTGTTATGTTCGATAACTTCACGAATTGATCAGTTCTTGGACTGCGAGCGAGTCACCCACAAACTCATGTTGTTATACGTCTCCGCCTGCCATAACTTCTTATAGCGCACTCCTGTCCTCAAAGATACTATTCTCTCGCAGTTCACTGTTCAAAGATGCTCAAACTCATGTAAGCCAAGTATATTATCTTCGATATAATAAATAGAACAATTTACCTTACCTCTCGTTACCTTGCACGAACACAGAATACACAAAAAATACGAAGAGATTACATTAATAAAAGTTAAATGTGTGGGAACTATGTTTCCTTACAGTCTCACTCGCCGCTGGTGGTATGTTTTAAAAAAAAAAGCTTATTTAACAACGAATTGGCTACCTTATTACCTATTGCAACCACTCGATGATTTTTATATTGAAAACACCGATTAGCTGGTCAGGCTTCCGTCACTACTGCATTTTGCAGAAAGCGTCAACGAAGTCATATTGATTTATTATGTTTTGCAACAGAACTATCGCCAATATTCCCTCTTACACTGTGCATTCTGTCAAAGTTTCAAACCAGCAGCCTTTCGTAAGCTTGATGGATGTTCTGTCTGTCCGCTTTATTTCATAGAAATGCTTCTGCTGTACTGTCGCTCTGCTGTTTATGAATGAGTCCCTGGGGTGTTCGCCGTCTCGCTAAACATACGATAGTCTCACAGGTCCCTGTGCAGAAATCCAACAGTTCCCCGCACCTTGAATTGGCCACCAAGTAATCCCTGGTCGTCATGAACACAGTTAACCCTTCACTTGCCGTTTAGTATTAGATTAAGATATGAGTATCCGTACACAGTATGTATATTTGTATCACAGATCCTGTGCTAATATACTACAAATGGTATGTTCGCATAATTTCGCGTGTTCTTTCACGATAACCATTATCAGAAAGATAACTTGATGGTAACATGATACTTTAAATATTTGAAGACATTCCAGTCACCCCCTCAATAAGCAACAAATATACCCAGCAAAAATTTGATTAATACATAATTTACATATTAAATTATTGGAAAAAGTCTGGTTTATTCAATATAAACACAAGCTTAAAACAGATTTACTCCATTTCTTTTGCAATTGTTTGTTGATATAAGAGTAATTGTAGTATACAGTATTAATACAAACATTTGTGAAAGAAAGTCTAAAAATTTAAAATACACATGTATTATAGACAAATATTGAACTAGAGATGAAAAGCCTCCAAAGGGACAAAAAAAAGTTGTATTGGCGAAGTTATTAAATAATAATTTGTTACCTTACATCTATATCCTATTCCATCCCATCCACTTGAAAAGTTTACACTTTGAGTCCCCCCCCCCCTCCACCCATCACTTTGATGTTTGAAGGTTTTCTTACTGAAATTGTAAACCGCTTTCTTGTCGAGATATAGTTTCCGTATCTCCATATACTAAGGAGAGAGGGTTAGAGTTGTCTTCGTGTTGATACAGGTGACAACAGCGTTTTATATAGGCTTCTTAAGAACTCCTGAATACAAGAACAATAAAAATTGAGTAACAATGATTCAGTTCTCTTACCAAATTGTAAAAGTCAGCAAACTTTATTGTAATCATACTCACTAATTCTTGGCTTAAAATTCCATGGATATCAATGTCAATATCTGATGCAGAATTGTAAACTCAGAAGCAGGAAAATTATCTGTGTGGTTACGTATTTTCCTCCAAATAAAAATTATTCTACGATTAAATGTAAATGTTTCATAACCATTGAAACAGAACGTTTGTAACTAAGTTCGGAATATCTAAAGATCAACAGTTCTGCATAAATGAATCATTTATTTGGGAAAGATGCAGTGTTACACACACATTTCTATAGCGTCCTTCAGTTTATAGTATCTGTTTTTAAACTGAAGATTTTTGGCAATATAAACGTGCTTTGTAGAAATTTAAAGGATTTGACATAAAAATATACCAAGAAAAGAAAAGGTTTTTTTGAAATCAGGTTTGGGTTAGTCTACTTTAATTGCAATTATTGTCATAGCAAATATAAATCAGAAACATCGTGGTTTAAACGCGTATGTCATAAATAAAAACAACATTAAGGAACTAAAAACATTTAGCGAGATATGCAACGCATTTAATAGCATGCAATTCTGAGCGGCTGTATTTTCTGATTCCGTTTCCAGCCTTCGCAATCATATAAATTAGATTGCGGTTATACATCTCACTCAAACAATTATTTTACAAATTTACTAGATGAACGATTATAGGAACATCTATAATGTAGGAAATTACTCCTTCTGCCAGAATATATTTAGACAAGAGGCTTACAATAATAAAGACGATGAGAAGCACTTTGATCAAGATTTCAGCAGTAATTAACTTCGGCAACCAAACGGAGAGGGCAAACATAATTTCCTTATCTGGCTAATTGTAACACAGATAATTAATAATGCCTAATGAACTGCTTAGCCTACGACACGTACAATTTGCATAAGAAATTGAATTACCGTCGAGAGAGGCGTGGAGGTGGCGCAGGATTTGCGTCCCCACCACTGCCATAACTCTTCGCAAAGCCTGAAATTGTGTGCATCCGGAAGCCATCCTCCAACATGAAAGCCACGTGTATAGTAAATACACAACACAGTGACGCACTAAACGATGCTAATATCATAAAATATAACTCGGCTAGTTAACGGTGTGTATATGGAATAGTAGTCTCACGTTGTTATAAATTTTGGCGGGTTCTGGGAGCTTGAAATACTTACTTCACCAGGAAAAAACATGGAAAAAAGATATAGCTGTCTATAATGCTAATAATAATCCTGTTTTAAGAAAACTTATATTTATTGCAGGTTCAATTCTAAATCTACTGTACAATAAAGAATCTGGGACTAATTATTAATAATATTTTGTGGCGCTCTTGATTAACTCTGAATTCCGGCTTTAAAGTGAAAAAAATAAAACATTTTAGATAGTATATTGACTCTCATAAATTATGAAATTTTTCGTTTACAGTTTCTATGTTCTTTCACTGGGAGCGCGCGTTGATAACTTAGGTAATAAACAAAATAATCGTTCATCTGAGGAACATCGGGAAGTTATTTGCTTCCGAGAATATTATCAGAATCATAATTCAATTTTCTTCTAATCCTCATGACGTCGGTATTCTCCCAACGAGCCCGAAAGAGAAATTTTGAAGACTGTGTTTCCATTTATTTCTGTGTTTATAAATTTGCTCTTTCCCTACTTCTCTCTTTCGATATGTAATTCGCAAATAAAATGGACTACTCATCGATCTCTTTCCTTGGAGTTTTCTGATTAGGTACAAAATTCGCGACTGCTGTATCAGTTTCATAAGACTAAACCACTTTAAAATTGAATCAGTAATTTCGGATATAAATGGAAACTGGTATTGATTATTGTTTTTCGTAAGATGCTAGTAGAATCATGGTGTAAAAATGGAAAAGTGTTGCTGACTTTCGTTGGATGTCCACCATTATTAAAACTAAGCTTAATATTAAACACGAAGGTTGTTTGGACTCTTACAAAGAGATGGTTCTTTATCTCCTTATTTAAACTAGAATGGTAAATCTACCTGGTAAAGGTGATATAAAATTTAACATGGAATCCGTTCTGCCATACTTCACATTGTCAGATGTGAAGGCTTGGTTAAGGGCCCATGAAAATTCCGAAGAGACAGGGATTCCAACAGATGACCTTCCGACCTTCAGTTAGGCGCCTTAAAGACTGATTCGCCAGTATCTAAAGGAAATTTTCACATCGGCCCCACAGTAAAGACCTTACATATATTTTCATTCCAAATTCCTGATTTTTCTAAATTTTATGTTTTTCTCGTTTTAAAGAAAATTTGAATTACAATACACTATCACAAATTTTCTGGTTTTAGGGTTCAGACTTGACTATGGTGTGACAGATGAACAATCAGTCACAAACGCAGAGTAAATCCATAAGGGTTCCAGCCTTATTCGGAACGTACGGAACCCTGATTAGGTTTCAACCAATAGTTATTCTGGCCTACAAAATTAATTAAGTCTCTGATGCATTAATGAGAAGTTTAACGCTTGCGATTGTGTATTATGCAAAAACTACCCCCAAAGCCCGGCAAAAATGG
>CM061920.1:353174383-353199605 GCA_031002005.1 Vandiemenella viatica
ATATCGATATTATCATTCGATGCATCGTGAAACATCGATGCAAATTTCGATGCATCACATCGAAAAAATCATCGATGTTTTTTCTCCATGAACATCCCTACCTTGTAAATATTCTTGTCCTAACCATCGCATACAACGCTCTAAAGGATACTATTAATATGAAACAGATACCCTAAAATATATTACATTATCACAGTTCCCGGCGTTGCCCGGTTTAGTTGGCGTTGATTTTTTATTCACGCAATGAAAAATATGAACCAAGTTCCATACAATTAGCGCCATCAATTTCCGAACGTAAAGCATACCTAGATACACCCGCATCCTACCAAGAAAGGAGTGGGTTTAATTTGATTTACCCATACACTATTTTATTCGCCTGAACAAATTCTTACTTACCATGCTTCGTTCTTCGGCAGCCGTTACGTGAGGCAGTGCTTTCTGTGTGATATAATTTAAAGTGTTTAGTTTTCTTTTGTTTCATCTTTGAATATTTGTTTAGCAGCCCCAGTAGTCAGTCGTTCTTCGGCAGCCGTTACGTGAGGCAGTGCTTCTGTGGTGATATAATTTAAAGTGTTTAGTTTTTCTTTTGTTTCATCTTTGAATATTTGGTTTAGCAGCCCAAGCAGTTAGTCGTTCTTCGGCAGCCGTTACGTGAGGCAGTGCTTTCTGTGTGATATAATTTAAAGTGTTTAGTTTTCTTTTGTTTCATCTTTGAATATTTGTTTAGCAGCCCCAGTCAGTCGTTCTTCGTGCAGTGCTTTCTGTGTGATATAATTTAAAGTGTTTAGTTTTCTTTTGTTTCATCTTTGAATATTTGTTTAGCAGCCCCAGTAGTCAGTCGTTCTTCGGCAGCCGTTACGTGAGGCAGTGCTCTTCTGTGGTGATATAATTTAAAGTGTTTAGTTTTCTTTTGTTCATCTTTGATATTTGTTTCAGCCCCAGTAGTCAGCGTTCTTCGGCAGCCGTTACGGGATAGTGCCTTCTGTGATAGTTTTAATTCAAAGTGTGTGGTTAGCTTCGTCTCTGTATAGTTGTTAGTCAGTAGCAGCATCGTCGAACCGTTACGTGACGTAGTACCTCTAGTGATAATTTAATTAAAAGTGTGTAGTTAGTAGTAGCTTCATCTTGCATATTAGTTTGTCAGTAGCAGCAGCTGCAGTCGTTGGTCGGAATCGTTACGTGAAGTAGTACCTCCAGTGCAAATTTAATTTAAAGTGCGTAGTTAGCGTAAGCTTCGTCTTTGTATATTTGGTTATTGACAAAAGGCCTCCTACTGAGAACGCATAGTGAGTCCGTTTTTCTCGTGTACTCCTTAGTTTTTTTTCTGTAAGGTAGTATGTGTAGGGACTGTGGTTGTTGTGTGCAGACGCAGGCTGAGGTGACTGACCTGCGCACCCAGCTTGCAGCTTTGGTAACAAGAGTTACACAGCTGGAAGCTGCCGCAGAGAGTGCAGTAGATGCGGGTATTGGTGGACCGCTGTAGACGCTGATCGGCTCGCAGGTTCTCCATACCAGTCATCGTACCTGCAGTCCAGGCCGAGATGTCGGAATCTATGCCGCCGTCGCCTATTGGTGGCTGCCGTGTGGTGTTGCTGGACGTCGCCGGCGCATGCGGGGGCAGTCGTGCAAGCTTGATGCCCAAGAAGGCGAGCTTGTACCTCTGTCCAATCGGTTTGAAAGCATTGTCCTGGAACTGATTCAGTCCTACAATCGTCGGCCTGTGAGTTTGGCAGCCCACCAGCCCGATAAGTCTGGACAACCGCAGAAGGGGATTTTAGTGGTCGGTAGCTCTAACGTTAGGCGCTTTATCGAACCCCTTAGGGAAATGGCGAAGAGGTCGGGATGAATTCCGGTATCCATTCATTGTGTATTCCGGGGGTCTCATCCGAGATGTGGAACAGGCTATCCCGGATGCCATTGAACGGACGGGGTGCAGCCAGCTGCGGATTGTGGCTCATGTCGGCACCAATGATGCTTGCCGCCTAGGGTCGGAGGTTATCCTCTCGTCCTTTGGGCGACTTGTAGAAAGGGTGAACTCTGTGGCTATTGGCCCGCAAGATTTTTGCTGAGCTATCCATCTGCAACATTGTCGATAGGACTGTCTGTGGTCCTCTGGTTCAGAGCCGTGTTGAGGGGCTGAACCAGAGATTACGGCGCTTCTGTGATAGTCATGGCTGCAGATTCCTTGATCTTCGCCCTGGGTTGAGTCTTGTAGGAATCCCTTGGATAGATCAGGGGTGCACTACACACGGGAATCGGCTACACGGGTGGCAGGGGCCGTGTGGAGTGCATTGGGGGTTTTTTTAAGGGCTAAGGGAGGATGACCCTGAGGAGGAAATTCAATTGTGGACAGCCCAAGATAAAATTAAGCACCGCGTGTTAGGGGTAGCTTAAAGAATCCCGAACATTAAAAGTTCTAGTAGTTAACTGCCAGAAGATGTTGTAATAAACAGACCTGAACTCGAAAACGTTATTCGTAGTACAGATGCTGATATCGTAATAGGCACAGAAAGTTGATTAAAACCGGACATAAAGTTTCTGCCGAAATTTTTAATAGTAACATGAACATTTTCCGTAAGATAGGTTGCATTCCCAAGGAGGTGGTGTATTTATAGCTGTTAGTAAGTACCTCCATGCAGCGAAATAGATGTCCATACTATCTGTGAAATCATATGGATCAAGCTTCACACGTAGCTAGGACAAAACTTGTGATAGGCTCGTTCTATCGTCCACCCGATGCGAGGGTAAATATTGCCGAGGCCTTGAGAAATAATGTAAATAATATAGCACGCCAATTTCCGGACCATGCATAATGCTAGGAGGTGACTTGCCAGATATCGACTGGACTAATTACCGTTACTGGGGCAGGGATAAAGCAGCTTGCGAAATCATTCTAGACCTCTTCTCAGATCACCATCTTGAACAGCTCGTAACTGAACCAACGCGATGCCTCAACGGTAACGAAAATATTTTAGATATAGTTGTTACAAATAGGCCCGAACTATTCACGGATATTTCTACCACCGCAGGAATAAGTGATCACAAAGCTGTAATTGCTACAGTAAACTAACAACCACACGCAGAAAGAGAAAAGAGAGGATCGTTTACAGGATTCGAAAAGGCTTCAAAAGAGTGTTTTAGAGCGTATTTGAGGCCATAATTACCACACCTTCTTAGCAGCGGGAGGCACCGTTTGAAGAGAGGTGGCATCGATTCCTACATATACTCTGGGGAAGGTATGAACTGCATATACCGAACGGACAATCAGGGAAGAGACGATCCCCCATGGTATACACGGTAGGTTAAAAGGTTACTCAAGAAGCAAAGGAAGATACATGCACGATCAAAAAGGACAATGCATCGGTCTGATTTAGATAAGTTAGAGGAAGATAAGGGGACATGTTAAGAATGCGATGCGGGAGGCATTTAATAATTTCGTGAAAAATTCTCTCTCTAAGAGCCTCACTGAAAACCCTAAAAAATTTTGGTCGTAGTAAAAAAGTTAGGTTGTAGTGGGAACAATAATCCAGTTCTAATAAAAGACGGACGGGAGGTTGAAGACAGCCGCGACAAGGCTACGTATTTAACACGAATTCAAAAATTCATTCACGCAAGAAAACATGGAAAATATCCCCACTTTACCACATCGTGTGGAATTAGAGATGGGTCCGATAGAATTGATAGTGTAGGAATTGTAAAGCAATTAAAACTCCTGAAGTGGGGTAAAGCGCCGGGTCCCGATGGTATACCGGTAAGAAGTATTTTCTGAATACGCGGAGGATATTGAACCATTTCTGTCAGATATATTCCGTAAATCACTAGAAGAGAGAAAAGTACCTTCTAGCTGGAAAAGTAGCCCAGGTAATTCCCGTTTTAAGAAGGAGATTCGGAGTGATCCTAGGAATTATCGACCCATATCTCTAACATCGGTCTGCAGCAGAATTCTGGAACATGTCATATGCTCGAACATAATGAAGTTTCTAGATGAGAACGAGTTACTTACACCATGTCAACACGGATTTTCGGAAGAAGAGATCGTATTAAACACAATTGGCGCTATTTTCCCACGACATAACGAAAGTTATCGATGTAGGTTCGCAAGTTGATGCAGTTTTTTTGGATTTTCAGAAGGCTTTTGATTCTGTGCCACACAACCGACTTTTAGCGAAGATTCGAGCTTACGGTATTTCGGCTCAGATTTGCGAGTGGATACGGGATTTTCTAACTGGTCGATCACAGTATGTCGTTGTTGGCGGGGAAGCCTCTTCTAAGATAAATGTTACTTCGGCGGGCGTTCCTCAAGGAAGTGTAATTAGGTCCACTTCTTTTCTTAATATTTATAAACGATCTAGGTGTCAACGTCAAATGCTGGTTGCAATTGTTTGCCGACGTTGCGGTTATCTATAGGGAAATAAGGTGCTCCGACGATTGCTTAGAAATTCAGCGTGATTTGGATGCTATTTTCGATTGGTGCCGTAAATGGCAGCTTACACTTAATTGCAAAAAGTGCAAGGCAATGCGGATAAGTAACAAGAAGAATCAGTTTGTTCACGAGTACAAAATAAACAATTCACCTGTTGACATGGTTGATTCCGTGAAGTATCTGGGGGTGATAGTACAAAGCAACATGAAATGGACAGGCACATAACTTCCGTCGTAGGCAAGGCAAATTCTAAATTGCGATTCATAGGTCGTATTTTGAGGAATTGTAATGCTCAAACAAAGGAGATAGCGTATAAAACACTAGTGCGTCCGCATCTGGATTACTGTTGTGGGGTTGGGATCCGTATCGCAAGGTTCTGATTGACTCAGTTGAGAGGGTGCAGAGGAGAGCCGCTAGATTCGTGACTTGTTGTTACAGCCCTTATGAAAGCGTCACAGAATTGATACATAGATTGGGCTGGGTTAGTTTGGAAGACAGACGACGTAGCTTGCGTTCGAATTTATTCGAGAATATGCGAAAAAATTTAAATTTCGAGTGCAATGGAATACTTCTTCCGCCAACCTATTTAGGTCGCAAGGACCGGAGGGATAAAATTAGAGAAATAAGATGCCGTACTGATACTTATATGTATTCCTTCTTTCCTCGCACTATTCGGGATTGGAATGGGCGGGTTTAGGATTGGTGCTTAGCACCCTCTGCCACCCACAATGTTTGTGATTTGCAAAGTATGAATGTAGATGTAGATGTAGATGCTTCATTGATTTCGTACCTGCCATTTCCGGTACTAAACTAAACGGTGATTAAGCAGCACAGTTCTAAGAATGGGCTGGTTTGGTTGCTTTGATACGGAATGTCAGTTTTTATTTTAGTCCAGGTTTCATTTCAACCTAATTAAATTTTCTAATGTTGTTGCTTCAAAATCGAAACATTACGCACATCATTACATACCACATACATAAAAATTTATGTGTAATGTGTCTGGTTATTCCGGCATCAGTTAAAAAATACATATTTTGAATGTATTTTCAGAATTTGAAAGTTTGATTTCAAAATTAAAATTTTATGTGTCTTCAGCCGTTAAGACATATTTACTTCACGAATAATGAAGCGTTATCTAAAAACTGCTGAATCGATTTTGATCGAGTTTACGTAGTATCAGACATTAGATTTATCTCATTGTGATGACTCATCTGCCGCTGGAGCTAAAAAAATTCTCATTATGCTACTTCATACGGCACTGTAGCTCAAAATTATAATATATTCCATACCTGTATATTTGAATATCAGGTATACAGAGTTGTACATCAAGTATCCAGAAATAAGCCAAATATGGAAAAAAAGAAATTCTTTACTTTCGATTTATTTTAGGAAGTTACAAACTGTGGCGCCATGGTTGCCGTAGAAACTGGAGGTGGAATGGAATCTTCTCCACCACCCCAAAACTAGTACTGACCTGTTGAAATTTGGATTAACTACTTGCTTATAATGTCTTCTTCGAGTTTTGAACTACATTTCTATACAAGGCAATAAATCATAAAATGAAGAAAAGCTACTTTGTTGTCCTAAACTCTTCTTATTTGCAACACTAAAGGCTTAATACAACGTTCTATTTATAATAAAAAATCATCAGCCTACGCATCAATAATTATGAACAGGATGACTCCACTTTCAGCTCCAAACGCCATATATTTTGTCTGACATTCGATTTCTCGAGAACTTATACATTATAATACTATTGAAAGCTAGATTGTGTCAGAAACTCACATGTGTAATGCAAAATGTAATACGAAAACGTTAAATTTTCCTAAACAGTATATGATAACCAGAGACTGTAATTGTGCTAACAGATATTGGGATCAAAGAAAATCTCTGTTTTTATTTTCGTTATTAATTGCTCGTATTCAATACGTCACTATGCACAATCGATGTTGTTTACAAACTGAACATCCCGTATTAAAGGAAAGATTATTTCAAGTTTTGTTCAGTGTGGAGTAAGCAAAAATCGTTATTATTGTAAATTGCTTTTATTTAAGACTATGGTCAGAGACATTGTTAAGCTGCATCTAGTGGTTACATCTGTGGTATTCTTCACCATACGTTGAGAATTTAATTTAATGTTCCGACGTCATGTAACATAGAAGCATAAAACATACCAAACAACCGAATTAGGGATGGGCAAAATATATCGATTTATCGATATTTTTTCTAAAAATATCGATATTTATCGCCGATATTTTTATTTTCGATATATCGATACATCGATATTGTATTTAGTGTATCGATTTTAAGCACCAATTCGATATTTTTTCTACGAACGCAGTTCAGTATCCATTTTAATCGTTACATGTATATAGGACAAATATACGTACATATCCAATCTTTTGAAAGTGTCTTAAAAAGTGAATTCGTCGAAATATAACAGCTTCATCAGCGGTTGAGAGGTTAAAAAAAGCTGTTAAATTTTAACAACTTCACGTTAACGACATTTTTATATTAGCATGTAAGCGGTTATTTTATCTTTGTAGTTGAATTATTATCTTTTCAACTGTTTTTTTCATTTACGAATAACAATTAATGGGTTGATGAACCACATGTTATTAGGAATGACTGTTAATTCATTTAAATGTCTACAATCTATTCTACAGTCAAAGCTCCTTAATCTCAAGGAATACGTTCCGTAAATTAGCCGCAAATACGAAAATCTTGAATACGGTAACCTTGAATACAGAATGTTAGTTTATATAGGACTAGCTCGTACTCGCGAATTCGTACGCGTGGATTAAGAATTTTTTTTGACAGAATTGAATATAGGAGGTTATTGGTAACGAAGGATTATTCCCAAACAATATCGAGGCAGCATAATATGACAGGAAAGCTATCAGTATTTCATTCTACCGTCGAACCTGTCTCTTGAAGAGAATCAATTTCCGACATATTTCTGTCACCATTCGATAAGATCTCAAAATTTCGTGACTACAACTGTTAATCATAGTCGAAAAAATGTGCGTTGCCCTTTGTACAGATTTTCTTATCAAATTCCATCAATATCGATATAGCCATTTAGTCGTCAAAACGTAAAAAAAAAGACAGAGACTTACATCCGTATTTATAACATTATTACTGCGGTTCACACACACACACCGACAGCGAACAACCCCTGAGGGATCATTATAACGTAAAAAAGTGTACACCTGCATCATTGCAAGACTACCTACGATTTTCCTCGCATTGCATCCCTAACTTTGTGATATCTACAGTTTAACATTCAATTCGAATAACCTACGGGCCAGGAGTGACTCTTACGATCAAAAACAATGTTTAAAAATATTAGTCCCCACGGAGATTTGAACCGGAGACCACGACCCAAACATTTGTAAGCAAGCGCTTTAACCACTGAGCTGCCTGTCCGCTGCACGAAAAACGGTACAGAGACGTCCATATCCAACGCGTCTGTCTATCGCCGTTCAGTAGTATTTCGAAATTATGAGACAACATGTGATATTTATATAGATAATTTTTCAACCAAATGTAGACAGTATTTTTCTCCTTGCTTCAAAGGATAAGTGTGCAAAGTTTCATCGAAATCGGATGAAAACTGTGGATTTGTGTGAAGAACAAACAAACCAACCAACCAACAAACAAACAAACATACAAACAAACAAACATACATACATTCATCTTTATATATATAGATTGATTATTGGGAATACGTTCCAAGTATACAGAAAAATTTTGATTTAGTGGAATGATTATCGCACTTAATAAACCAATTCTGGATTGCTTTAAATCCTCTATCCTAAAGTTCATTGTAATGCTCTTTAAAATATGGATTAAGATATATAACTTTCTCGTAAATTAAAGCCCCACTAAAGAATACTTTCTTGTGATTGCTGTCTTCGATTGATGTGAGAATGGTTTTTAGCTTTTTAATCACTAAGACACCAATAGTTTTTACTGATAGTAATATCCTCTTCGAACGCCTCTCCCGTGTCAGGTTGTAGGCGATTACCATGGGTGATGTATATCCCTCCAAGGAAAGTCCTAGGAATATGAACTGTGGTGGTTTCCCGTTTCACCGAACGTGGTGGTGTAATGGTTACCTTTCTGGCCTCGCTTTCGGGAGGAGGGCGGGTCGAATCCCCGTCCGGGCATTCAGATTTGGGTTTTCCATGGTTTCCCAAATCACCCCAGACAAATACCAGGATGGTTCCTTCAAAAGGCCATGGCCGAATTCCTCCCCATTCCTTGCCTCCCATCCTTTCCCGTCTCTAAAGACCTCGCTCTTAAGAGACGTTAAGCAGTTAAAAAAAAAAATCCCCGTTTCCTTCCTCAGTGTGACAGTGCTCCTAAGTGCGTTTGACAGTGACACTGTGTGGTTCAGTATAGAGTGTTATGGATGAGAGATGAAAGAAGGGAGAGGGTAGAAGCCGGTGTCGGCATGTTCAGACCTACATTCTAAAGGGGGCGCCAACGGATGAATCACCATCAACAACAGCGTATGCCCTCGCAACATACGCACTGAAGAGAAATTGCAACTTACTGGTCAAGCCCTGATGATGAAAATCGTTGATGGAGTGTTAAGTGAAAATAATTTATTTGCAGAACTCTGCGATCACGTAAGAACTATTGTGACTTATTTTAAGCAGTCTGTCAATGCTATGGAACTATTAAGATCTGAACAAGAAGCATCTGGGGAAAAGGAAAGAGAGGTGTTGACTTTGACACAAGCTGTTAGTACCAGATGGAACTCCTACATTAATATGTTAGAACGATTTGTCAGACTCTCTGCAATTGTAGCTAAAATCTTAGCTACAAAAAGTCAGTCAAATATAAACACACTTAATATGGTTGCACCTTAACAGCTTAATGTAAAACGTGACCTCATTGTCCTGCTTGGTCCTTTCAAAGAAGCCACTGAAGAGGTTAGTGGTACAAATTATGTGACTGCTAGCTTAGCCATTCCTGCTACAAATCTGATTCGACAAGTAACGGAACAAGCTACTCCTTCGACCACTTTAGGATTCACGGTGAAAGAGGCTTTACTCCAAAGAATTCAAGAGAAATTAAGTCCTTTAGAAATAAATACATTTCTTACAGATGCTACCATTTTGGACCCTCGTTTCAAACGTATACACTTCACTTCTCCAATCGGTGTGTCAAATGCGATATCTACAATAAGTAATGATATTCGCTTGGAACTTAGACGACGAGGACAACGTTTTCCAGAAGTAAGGTAAACAGCAGAAACACAATATATCGCAGATAACGCATCAATTTGGTTTGCACATGAAAAGCTATTATCCCTTAGCACTACTGTTATGCAAGAGGCTCTGGCTCAGTTACTAATGAGCTTAAGCAGTATCTGGACCCACCATTAATAGACAGAAAATCAGACCCAGTAAAGTTTTGGGTGAATTGCCAGTGCTCCAGCGCGCTGAAATACCTTATATGTCAAGCTTCTTCTGTGTCGTCCAAGAGAGTGGCTCCTGCAGTCAACTTAGCTGTACCGAACAACAGGAGTAGATTGACAGCGGAGCACGTAAAACAGAGTCCTTTTGATGTCCATATCAGACGAATACTGGTTTGATTGATTGAAAAAATAATAAATTAATAAAAGTTTGTATAATTTCTACCTGTGTCTTTAATTTTCAGAATTTCTTAAATATTTTAATGTATTTTATAATTTTTTTTTTAGATAATTACTCCCTTTAGCCAAAACTATCGTAATATCGATATTTTTTCCTCGATATATATCGATAGTGTTTGTAAATATCGTTTCGATATTTATCGATATATTTTTTTAAATGCCCATCCGTAAACCGAATTGAGATTCCAAGCTTCAAAAAGGTGAAAACCCTATCGAAATCTGCTCAATATTTTCTGAGTTTTTCCAATGCAAGCTCATTCGGTTTCCGTTTTGTAGATATAGAATGACACGAAAACCATCCTCTCATGAGATTTATATATTAGTCAACACAGTGCTTAGACTTTTATATATAATTGGCAATAATTATTTCGACTGCGAGAAAATATTCTGTTTCGTTAAGCGCGATTCCCGTTATAGTGATAGGACAGATTTTCATTGTTTCATACATTATGCAACCCACGGCACAGGACTAAAGTTAGATACATTTTATCTCAACGCGGCATCAAGATACTGAAAATAAACAAAAAGTGTGTGTTCGTTTCGTTGATTTTGATGTGTTTTTGTACACTGTACAGCCCCTGGTCCCTAGAGTAAAACTGGACATGTTTTATTACTATATGATGTCAAAAATCTAGGAATTCAGATAAAAGTGTCGGCAAATTAATATATTTTAAAAGATACGTCAACTCTCGCTGTCAAAATATATGACGTCATATTTACCCACGGCATCAAGTTATTCGAAATTAAAACTGATATTCATCATAATTTGACTTATTTCTTAGAGTAGTAACACTACCGCATTCTTGACTATGTGAAGACTGTAAACTAGAAGGTCAAATTGTCTGTGACTGTAATTTCAATAGAATGCCTGACTTCATTTCTTGAACATTTATAAAATAAAAAAACATCAAGTAATCGAGGTTACGGGCGATGGCTATTCTTTACATATAAAACCTACGCATTATGAAATCGTATAATCACGCACAAAGCACAGAAAATTATTGAGGCCATATTCACACATACGTTATTGAGCTCGCCAGTAAAGTTTTTCATTTTGATAGGTGGCGTTTTTGTCTAACTTCTATATTCAACTATGAGGCGCAAGTTAATTGTGGTTCAAGGAACTGAGAAGTAAAGACTAGGAACTAAGGAGCAATTGTTGAATATCTTTGGTTCTAATTTACATCGTTAAACTGAATTAATATCTGGAATTAATTTTTGCGTGAAGTGAGAACATAAGCATTTTTAACTACAAAACGAACAAATCTAACAAACATTTTCACTAGCGGTAGTTATAGTAAGCTATAGTCTATAGAAGAGAAATTACCACTGCAATTAGATCTTGTTAACATATTGGATTTATTAACTTTGTTGTAGGCCATGTTCCGCAGTTGTTGCATAAATATTTTTTAATAAAAATCCGTCTTCTAACAACTGGTTTTATTTTTAACTTTCCTCTACCAGACGCGTTTCGCCCTTCTGGAGTGGGGCATCGTCAGTGGCTATAAATAACATAATATTTTGATCATATTTGTGTATGCGAATCTAGTACATTAATTACATATATTCATGCTGTAATATTGTATCATCTGTAGGTTCAATCTGTTATAATTATTCTATATATTGTTTTCATAGTATCTATAATCAAACATAAATTCACTTCTTAATACTAAATTATCTGTATGGTTACAAAGTTATGTACATACACTCTACTTACATGTGCTAGCCACTACAATTTTTAGTAACTAGAGTGTATGTACATAACTTTGTAACCATACAGATAATTTAGTATTAAGAAGTGAATTTATGTTTGAACATAGATACTATAAAAACAATATATAGAATAATTATAACAGATTGAACCTACAGATGATACAATATTACAGCATGAATATATGTATATAATTAATGTACTAGATTCGCATACACAAATATGATGAAAATATTATGTTATTTATAGCTACTGACGATGCCCCACTCCAGAAGGGCGAAACGCGTCTGGTAGAGGAAAGTTAAAAATAAAACCAGTTGTTAGAAGACGGATTTTTATTAAAAAATATATATTGGATTTATACTAGATATTTCTATTTCGTGAATGATGACTAAAAAATTAATATTACGAGTACTTATTTAGAAGTTATAATTTGTTAAATAAAAACGTTAAAAATAGTAAAACACTTGTTGTGGCGCTCGCTCATAGTGCGCTTTCAGTCAGTAGTGTTACAGTCACGTGGTAAGTATTAATAAAATAAATATTTATTGAAATTCGTGCAGCTGGAAAAGTTGGCTCGAGTGCACCACCTGAACTTTCAGCATCGTTATTGTTGGATATGAGCCAAGAACCTAATTTTTTTTTCTGAACAATTTTAAAATTCAACTCATGCTTTCAAATTACTTCGTTTGGTGGGACAAAAACATGAAATTATAATTAAAGAAACAACATTAACATACAAGTGCAATTCGGAAATTTATTCGTCATGCCAGACGATGAACCAAAAATTTTGGCAAATTTGTGTTCTTTTTTTCGGCAATGAGGAGAATCAAGTTTTTGTTTTGTTTCATTAAGTTCACAAGGAGACCTCTACAATCGCGGATATGGGAATAGTGTGACTCACCTGGTATTTCGGCATTCGTAGTAAGAGGTCATAATTTAGGTAAAAACTGCAGATCGAAACATTTCCCCCCCCCCTTCTCCGTGCGTTCTTTTTTGCTGCTATTCACTGCTAGTAAAAATATATACCTGAATATACTGTAGGTGTAAATCAACCACAATGTACCCCGTTCTTTGTCGAATAAGTGTGAGTCTTGGTTTTATTACATCTGGAGAGGGCTGAGGAAATTGTGGTGAATCATGTTACACATGTTGTTAACTGGAAGACTAAGATTCTGTATATGAATTGCGTATTGTGGACTTACTATTCGGAAAGACACAACTGGCCGACAAGTCTTACTTCTTAAACAAAGGATTATCATCATCAGAAAAATCGTATAGTTTATACGTCTCGCCGACTTCGAGGTCATTAAAGGCGGGAAAGGACTGGAGACATGGAACGGGAAGGAATTCAGCAAAGGCGTTTTGAAGGAAGCATCATGGAGTAATTTGGGAAAACCGTGGAAAACCCAAATCTGAATTTCCAGACTGGTATCAGAACTCGCGTTTTCCGAATGCGAGGCCAGAGCCTTACCGTTCATCCACCATGCTCGCTGCATCTCCTATCTCACCAGCCAAGTGCCGAATGACTAAAAAATCTTTCACCACTGGTATTCAAAACATCTGAGCCCATTTAAATCTCTAGACACGTTTATCTCCTTCCCTACTTTCCAATTTACTGATCATGTTCCTGCAGCAGGTGTTTGAGACAAATTAGATCTTGATTCATCAGATTTTGATGCAACACGGGCAATACACTTTGCTCGCATATCTGCCCAGACTGTCGCTACCACGGGATGCGCACTATTGGTGAATCTGCTCTTACAACACTTGCCACAGGTTGAGATCAAAGCCGCAAACCTTTACAGAGTCGTCTGGCTGCGTTTCCCTTACCGCAGAGGAGAGGGAGGCGTCTGTTTATAAGCGTGAAGCTCCACCAGCCGGAGATCAAACCATCAGCTCTGAATGACAGCCGGCGTTTAATCTGCTTACGAAGCAGCCGTCAGCTATAAGATAAAAGCATTACGGGCGGCGCTGAGCGAGGATACGATAAGCCCTTACGCAAGCAGCACAGACGCGTCTAGGCGAAACACAGACCGTACGATACACCACACACTGCGCCTGCCTCCCAGTACACATCACCCAAACAGCAAAACTGTGAGGCAGTATATTAGTATAAATATTATTTAGCTAATATTGGAACATGGAACAGACTAATAGTATCGAGAATGTACAGAGAAGAACCCGACCATTCATGACTGCTTGCCACAGTCCACATGAATTTGTCACAGAATTTATTCGACAACTGGGCTTGAATTCTTTGGACGATAAACAACATAGTTTTCGTTTGATGTTATTAAGTATCAAACGATACCTTTATCCCATTTTCAATTGCAGTTAAAGACTTCTCCCAAAACGTATTTAGGTAGCAATGACAACTGTGGGGTACATAATAACTTCTTTCGTGTTTTAGAGAAAGCAATGGTGACCACGTTTGGTGGTGCAAAGTACTTTTGCTACTACAGTTATCAGTGAATTTCAGAGTATCGAAGTAGATCTTATTTAAAAATTCAAATTTTCTTATCAAGTTACTATTTTAGCAGCCACAGCCGGTACGGACTCAAGGATGCTGCCGAGACTGGCGTTCGGGGGGACGCGGGTTATAATCTCCGTCCGGACAACCAGATTTCGGTTTTTCCATGGTTTTCCGATTTCACTCCAGTCGAATGCTAGGACGTTCTTCCAATAGGCCATAGCTGACCTCTTTTCCTTTCCTTGCCACTCCCCCCCTCCCTCCCAATCCAGTTCTCTTCAACTTCCAATGACGTCATAGTCAAGGAGGCGTAAAGCCATAAGAAAAAAAAGTTGGCTGTAACGAAATTTTAGTAAGTGTGCTGTCAGTTGTAAATATATTACCTTAATATTCGAACGCATTAAACAATGCAAAGTTCTTCGTCGTTTACACAGAAGCGTTGTAACGTGTGTTAGTAAGTCTGTTCTGTAGAGGAAAGAAGTGATTCGAGAGAGTTTAGTGACAAACAAAAAACTCATATATGTTTATCTTGCTGTAAAGAGGTGGTGGATTAACAATTTATTAAGAACGAAAAATTGAACGAAATATCGTTTTATATTGTCTTACCAGCACTACTGTAAATATTGGTTTGGATGACGTTTTAATGCAATTTTACGAGTACGAAATATTCATTTTGTTTTAGTTTTCATATTATTTTTAGGAATAATTTCTTTAGTCGTATTTACTGGAATGGAATAAGAACTTTTCTTTCAGGGCTAAAACTAAATAGCCTGTCACTTCGATTAAAGAAGGTCTTTTAACCAGGAAAGATTTTCCTTGTTAGAATCTTTTTACATAACTTTTAGAAAATCCACCAAAGTATGAATGTAATAATTTTCCCATTTCTTAGGATTTTCATTTTATTGGACTTCGGTAGCAAAGACCATACAGCCATGTTAAGTACGATAAGTACAATCGTTTGGATATACATTCGCTACAGAAAAAGTAGTTCATCAGTACCATCTTCTAGGTATGCAGTTTACATAATTCAAGTTTACATAATTCTTAAAATAATATTTTTCCTAAGGAAAATTTTCTACAGTAATGATTAATAAAATTTATCATATGTACCATCTTCAGGATATATATATATATATATAATTTAGCTTACTCACTTCAAACATAGTATTACACAAAACAATTAAGTAGAGAAATAGTGCATCAAGAACAAATAGCGCTTTTTATTTAAAAAAAAAAAAACACCTGGTAACGCAGCTATATACCGTTTTGCTGTTGTTGGACAGCTGGAGCAAACAAAGTTTCTGGGTAGGGGTATTCCCACTATGGAGAGTTCTCTCACTATTTTATCCTGATGCTTTCTGAACGTTTTCCACGAAAATACTATATGATTGATGTCTCTGATTTCTCAATCTTGACAATCACTCCGTTTAAACAGAACACGGATTCGTTTTGATAAATATTTTATTTTCGGTACAATTATGAGTATTAAATTCTATTCTTTATTTCCAGCACAATGTATAAACATTAAGTAAGAAATAATTAGAATCCGGAACAACTATAACTACATCTTGTGCCGTCGGTATATCACATCTATCTGTGACGGTTCGGCTTCATTTGGAATAAATCTGCAGAGTCAAGTGACATGCCAAACAAAGACGTGCATGCTGAGTAATGAAGGTTTTATATCGTGACAGATGTCCCTCGGAATCCGCTGCGTAAGTCTGATCGTATTGGCTGCGGAATGCAGACTCTTTGTGCCTCTCCCGGGAAATTACTCTTCTGTCAGGGGAAATGAGTGCTGGAGCTTCGTGCCTGCTGCCAGAACGGAAATCTATATTGTTTACATCAAGTTTTCCGGAGAAATCAAATATTTTCAGGAAGGATAGCTCAGTATAAACTCACTCCCAGCTCATCCGTCAACATGCCATCAGAGTATATTTACATAACTCAAAGTGTATCCTCGCATCACTGCTCTTGTGATTTCAGTCACTATATTTTGAATGTGGCACTGAAGTAATATATTTTTTTTGAGGTTGGTACCTTTACTACGTCTGCGTTTAATACGAATTAAGAGAATTTCATAAGAAATTCATATTTATATGCTGACTGATGATCATCTTAGTTTCGTGAAATTGTCTTGCAGGAACAATGTACCATATCTACCTAGAAAAACGATATAAACGTGCTTATGTGACCACACCTGTAATGGCGTTCGCGAATTATGACATGATGCTTATCGTTGGTAGAGGGAAAGAAGGAGGGGGGGGGGAAGGTTTGAGTTAGGTGAGTGGAGAATAACTGCAGCAACGAATATATAGGAGGAAAAAACTGACAGGTAAGGATTTGAAATACCTGTGGCAGTATCTTCATGCTTGTCGGCCTGGTATTTACAGTCAGCTGTTACTATACTCTTCTGTAACTCCGACTAACTGTAGCGAGTCGTAAGTGCGTGTTTCTAAGGAAATCATCTCCTTTGGTCATATTAATTGATTTAGGTTTCAAATAGCTGATACAATTAGAAGTCAGTGAGACCATGAGTGAAGAATTGTATGGGATTCGCCAAACTACGAGCATTTTGCAACGATAATTTTCTACGCAGGAATATTAGTTTCCCAATATATAAAATTATATGTTGTTTCGAGTTTTGAAAATCGTCAGAAAATCGACGGGGTATTGGTGCGATTCGAACGTGGTGTTCGAGTTTCAGAGACTGGGATAGGTCTTTCAGGTGCTTCCAAGTGAGCGCATCGGCCGGCCTGGCCGAGAAAACCTTACAGCCACTGTAGTTTTTTGCCAGATATCAACTGACTACAAAGCGGGTTATGACACAGCGGAGGTTTGGCCGCCTTCCTTTCAGAATGTGGTCTCCCAGGATGCAGGTCAGCACAAGCCCTACTCTTCAGCAAAATACATATTGAGAAACAATCTCAAGATTAAGTTGTATAATTAAGCGTCGGCAGAAAGAATGCACAAAAAATGGGGGGGGGGGGGCTGAAACTGTTGCCACTTCCAGGTTCTGGCACCTCACTCATAGCCTCCTTATTTTACTTCTACAATGAAATCAAAGTACCATCTGAAACCCAACATTCAGGAAATGATACAGAAATTCAAATCGAAATACGCATAAAGTCCTATGAACATTAACGACCAGTAAATTTGATAGAAAAGGTCCAAATCACAAATATATTCGTTTTAGAAAGTATCTAGTGCGGGCACAAGTGCAGTTTCAAACAATTGGCTGGGCACTATGAGAATGAATATTTCAGAATTTATGTGGACAGTTTTATGTACGTTATTCTGTGTCTATCAAATACGTTTTAAAAAATTAAGAATATGAAAATATTTCACCTAGCTTACATCGGCAACACAGTTACAGAATTCCCTTTGCACATGAATAACTTTTCCATAATGTCGACAACAATAGTTAAAACTCTAAACAACAGGGAAGACATTTTCAATTTTTATTGTTAATAATAAATTCTGCACCACCGAACGCCAAAGTGTCCCCTCGTTGGAAGGATTATCGGTTCGATTCCTATCTAGAGCATGTGTGATTTCGATCAAATGTTGTTTTAGCCTTGTTTCGTCCTTATCAGACAGATTGATTGTGAGAAGTACCCATTAAAAGAAACAAAAGAGAATTTAGCTGGCTGTATGGCTATCATTGCCCAGCCCCATTTAGTAATGTTATTTGTCACTACCATCCATGATATTTCGGAAGGAAATACTCAAATGTTTGTTTGAAATAATTTATATTAATAATATTGTTTGAAGCTAGTATCTTTGCTGTTGTTGTTGTTGTTATTGGGGTTTTAGGGCGCGTCGACGACGGGGTCATTAGCGCCCTAACAACAACCAGGCGTGACAACGTGGCAAAATTGCCGTCTGTGTGGCCGACTGTAAAGGGGTCGGCCACAGAGACAGCACAATAAAATACAAGCATACTAATTAAAATACCGTCTGCGTGGCCGACTGTAAAGAGATCGGCCACGCAGAAAGCAACGTAGAACATAAAACTGAAAATAGGCAATAAAAAATAAAAATACATATATTAACTGGTTGGCTGTAAAAGTGCCAACCAGTTTAAAAAACGCGTAAGCTGGCTGGCTGTAAAGAGGGCCAGCCATATAAGCAGTGTCACATGTAAAAACTGTACTTGGATTAGTGGTTGTAAAAGGCCACTAATCCAATCTAAAACCTAGGCCGATCTGCCCAAAAATTTTGGGACAAGACCGGCCAAGCTGCAAAACTTTAAAACCTTAGCCACGTTGTCACGGTCATCGCTTAAAATAAGGGACAGATCGTTGCCTAAGCCAACGTCTGCCCTTAAATCTAAAAACAATTCACATTCGGTTAAAATGTGGCGTACCGTCAAAGGTACACCACAAGCATCACATTCCGGAGGGTCCTCTCGGCGGAGAAGGAAACCTATGTGTCAGAGGACAGTGCCCTATACGGAGGCGAGTAAGGAGAACCTCATCCCTCCTCGCCCGCTGGAAGGAGCTGCTCCATGGCTGAACGGTCGGTTTGACCAGCCGGAGCTTATTATGCTCGACTTCCAGCCACTGCCTCTGCCAAATATCAAATATAAATCTCTTCACCGCCGAGGCAAGGTCTGACTTTGGGACCGGTGCAAAGTCGATTCGGACCTTGTCACAGGCTAACTTGGCAGCTTCATCTGCTGCCTCGTTCCCCCTGATTCCCACATGGCCCGGTACCCAGCAGAATAATACCTCCTTTCCGCGAGATTGGAGGGAAAGGAGGGCGTCCTGGATGTCCTGGACTAGACGGTCTGCTGGGTACATATTACCTATGGCCTGAATACAGCTCAGGGAATCACAGCATATGATGAAACACTTATCGCGATTTACTTTCATATGCTGGAGCGACTTTAGCACGGCGTAGCACTCGGCAGTAAAAACGCTGCACCTGCCATCAAGTTTGTATGTGTAAGTCGCTCGAGGGAACACGACGGAGCAGCCAACTCCGTCAGCCTGCTTAGACCCATCCGTATACACCGGAGTAAAATCGTGAAACTGATTCAAAACATCACTAAAAAGACTGATAAATACCCTGTCAGCGGTAAACAGCTTACGGTACCGTGACAGGTCTAAAATCATTCTGGGCCTCTTTAAAAGCCAGGGAGGAGATTTGCTCCAACCCTGGTGATAAAAAGATGGAAGCTCTAATCCATATTGTTCTAAAATAGCCCTTGTACGGTAGCTGAACGGTTTAGTGGCTCTATGCCGGTTGGCATAGAGCCGCTCGTGGTTGGGGTGTAGAACTATGTCGCACACGGGACTGCCAGGTGTTATGGCAACATGAAGGTAGTGTCGCACCATGAGGAGTTGCCGGCGGATGGTGAGCGGCGGCTCGCCCGAGTCAGCACAAATGCTGACAATAGGGCTGGTGCGATATGCACCCGTGGCGAGCCGAATTCCAGCATGGTGGACACTATCTAGTATACGGAGATAACTGTCCCGTGCCGAACCATACACGATACAACCGTATTCCAGCCGCGACCGTACAAAGGCTCTGTAAAATTGTAGCAGGCAGGAGCGGTCAGCGCCCCATGACCTGCCACACAGACATTTTAAAACATTTAGAGCTTTTGAGGCTCTGGCTTTCACATCTTTGAGATGTGGTAGCCAGGTTAATCTGTTGTCTAAAATTAGGCCCAGAAACCGAACTGTTTCAGTAAAACGTAAAACGGTATTCCTCAAGGTAAGATGGGGCTCTGATAAAAGGCTTCTGCTACGAGTAAAAAGTACACACCGGGTTTTCTCGGCAGAGAAACGGAAACCGGTGTGCACTGACCATTCATCCAGCCTGTTCAGCGTGAGTTGCAACTGCCGCTCAGCGCTTCGCAGGCTGGATGATGCAATAAAAATTAAAAAATCATCCACATATATGGAGTATCCTATTGGACTCCTTACAATGGATGCTATGCTATTAATAGCAATTGCAAAAAGGGTCACACTTAAAACAGATCCCTGAGGAACACCGTTTTCCTGAATAAAAAGATCAGACACTTCACTACCGACTCGGTACCGGAAGCAACGATTAGATAAAAATGATATTAAAAAACGGGGAAGGTTACCCCTAAAACCCCATTCGTGTAACTGTTTTAAAATAACATGCCGCCAGGTAGTATCATAAGCCTTTTCGAGGTCGAAAAAGACACCCACAAGGTGTTGGCTGCGGATGAACGCATCCTGTATTGCCGCCTCCAGCAGGATCAGGTTGTCCAAGGTGGAACGGAACTTCCTGAATCCACACTGAAAGCGGCTCAGCAGATTTCGGGATTCTAGACACCAGACGAGGCGGCGATTGACCATCCTCTCCAGTGTCTTCCCCACGCAGCTAGTCAAGGCAATGCTACGATAACTACCTGGCAACAATTTGTCTTTCCCAGGTTTTAAAATGGGAATTAATGTTGCTTCTTTCCACGAGTCGGGGAAGTGTCCTCCGGTCCATATATTGTTAAAAATATCCAGAAGGTACTCCTTAGCATCTTTATTAAGATGCCTCATCATCTGGTACTGGATCAGATCAGGCCCTGGAGCAGTGTCGTTTGCGCTGTTTAGTGCAGACTCCAGCTCCCAAGATGTAAATGGGCAGTTGTAGGCCTCTGTATTCGACGAATCGAAGCACAGCGGACGCCTCTCGGCAGCGACTCTTCGTCGCTGAAACCGAGGGTCAGAGTTAGCAGACGATGTGATGGCGGCGAAATTCTCCGCCATCACCTGCGCTATGCTTCGTTCGTCAGTAATTATACGTCCCTGATCCAGTAACCCAGATACTGGTGGGCGGGAGCACCTTCCAGATATACGGCGAATGGACTCCCATACTTTCGATGAAGGTGTGGAACGATTTATAGTGCTCACAAAGTTCTGCCAAGACCTTTTCTTGCCTCCCTTAATAATCCGACGCGCCTTAGCTCTGGCTATACGGAACGCTGCTAGGTTGTCAGATGTTGGACACAACCTAAAGCGACGCAACGCCCGTCTGCGACCCTGGATGGCGGAACGACATTCGCCGTTCCACCAGGGGACGGGCGTCCTTCGCAGCGTTCCGGAGCTTTTCGGCATGGAGACGTCAGCTGCACGGTGAATCACTTCTGTGAAGTGATTCACCTTCTCCTGTAATACTGCCACAGGGTTGCAGTAGTACAGAACGGCAGAAGAGCTGCCAATCTGCACCACTGACGTTCCATTTACGCCGGTTATTACCTCCTCCCCGCTCACACTCAACGTGCATCCAAACAGGGAAGTGGTCACTTCCATGTAGGTCGCGATCCACCTCCCAATGCACGGAGTCCGCGATGGAGGGGGAGCACAAGGAAAGGTCAATGGCAGAAGACGTACCGGTAGCAGTGGTGAAATGAGTCATTTGCCCTGTATTCAGGATACAAATTTCCTCCTGCTCTATCAATCTACCAACCACTCGGCCCCTTGGGCAGTCGGTGTTGGAACCCCACAACGCACTGTGGGCGTTGAAATCTCCCAAAAGGAGAAAGGGCCGAGTGAGTTGTCGTATAATGCCAACCAGGTCGTCGTAGCCGACTGACACACTGGGTGGCAGATAGACAGAGCATACGGTCAGTTGGATTGGACCGTGTATTTTCACCGCTACTGCTTGTAGATCAGAGGTGAGAGCAATGGGTTCGGAGTGGACTGTGTTCCGAACAAACACGGCCACTCCGCCCTTCGCTCGATCACCCTCGGTATCGTCCTTCCGGAATATGTCATAACCTCTTAGCACTGGCTGATGTTGTGGTCTAAAATGTGTCTCCTGGAGACAGAGACACAATGGATTAGACCGTGCTAAGAGTTGGACTTCCTCTTTGTGAGCCTGAAAGCCGTTTACGTTCCACTGAAGTATGGGAGCCATTCTACCTATTTAAAACCACCCGCCCCGGGTCGGGTGGGTCAGGGTCTGGTGTCTGCTGAGGAACGGGACCAGGGTCTACGTCCACCAGCATAACGTCATCTTCGGGGTCCGAAGACGACTTTTGTTCTAAGGCCTCGGCGTCTTGCGGGTCTTTCTTCCGCCGAGGCCTTGTCCCCCTCTTCCCCGCGCTAGTTGGAGAACTAGGAGGAGAAGTAGAGGGGGACTTCAAGAACATGGTGGGGTCCGTTAGTTTGAACTTCGGACCCCGAACTTTCTGCACTACCTGCCATCCGCTTCCGACAGATGGCGTTTCTACTGCTTCTACAGCTGCAGGTGCAGCTTTTGCCATGGGTGCTGCTTCTGCTGTTGCAGAGGCACCCACGGCTGCAGCTACTGGAGCGGATGGCCGTGCTTTAACTGGTGGACTTAATGGACCTGCTGCTCTAGTGGTCGAGATAGCAGAAGCGCTACTACCGACGACCGCGGTCCTTGGTGTTAGGACCTTAGTGGGCTGCGCACCACACTTGCACTGGCACGAGCATGTCGTGCTCGTGCCCGTGTCTACAACGGTCGTCTGCGTAGCAACGCTCTCCTTCCTGACGGGAGTTGACAACGTTTTGGCGAAGCTAGTGGCGAAGACCGGTGGCGCCAGCGCCTTAAACCGTTTCTTCGCCTCGCCAAAGGATATTCTTTCCTTAGTCTTCAACTCCTGTACCTTCTTTTCTTCAAGGTACACTCGACACTCCCTGCTCCAGGCTGGATGTGACCCGGAGCAGTTAATGCACACCTGTGGGAGGGTGCAACTTGCACCCGGTTCATGCGCAGATTTTCCACATTTCCCACAAGTGGCGTTGCCTTTACAGTTCGCCGTCGTATGCCCGAACCGCTGGCACTTAAAGCAGCGCATCGGGTCCGGAACATACGGGCGAACGTTAAGATGTAGGTAACCAGCTTTTATGGACTTTGGCAACGTTGGAGTGTCGAACGTCAGGACGAAGGTGGCAGTCTTCTCAAGATTGCCGTTAACCCTTCGTTTGATCTGCCTAACCTCGACCACATTTTCTGATTGCCACTCCTTAAGGAGTTCCTCGGACTCTATATCCATTAAATCTCTGCAAGTGATCACACCTTTGCTAGAGTTTAGAGTTTTATGGAGTTCGCATTTAACTGCGAACTCCCCGAGTTTCTCACACTTAAGGAGTGAAACAGCCTGCTTGTGGTTAGATGTTTCCAGAAGCAGGGTCCCATTCCTCAGCTTTTTAACACTCTTCAAGGTTCCCGCTATTCCCTCCAATCCTTTGTTTATATAAAACGGAGAGACCTTCTCAAAGGATCCCTCCGTTCTTGCCATTATTACAAAGGCGTTGTCTATAAGACAAACCCTTCCGTTACTGCTTTCTTGTTCCGGAGGAGGGCTGTCAACCCTCGCCCGCTTGTTGGAACTGGGTGTATTTTTTTTAACCTGCGGCACACCCGGACCGCAGGGGTTTTGTTTTTGTTTGTGAGGAATTTTTTGGTCCCACGAGCAAAAACATTTTAAAAAAGAAGTGCTCATACAACAGGGGTGCGCAGGTGCCCCTGAGGTTGCACGTTAGCGTGTGATCTACCTCTCACACATGCACCTCCTCGGCACGTGGCTGACCTTGAGGTTGAGGGGTTTTTTATAGAGGTTTGTACCATCCTCGCGATCCGGGCGATGAAGCCAAGATCCCCGTTCTCCTAGGCACACAACGTTCCACCGCCACGCCCTACGGTGGTCGTTGAAGCATGGTAGGAGTTTACGGTGTGGGAAACTTGCGGCGCTCACAAGTTTCCAGCTCGGGCACCGCGGGTTCGCCAAACCCGTACCTGGCACTTGCGTACCAAGCCCCTGCGGGGAGTATCTTTGCTGCTGAACACGTTCCAACAGAGATGTCAAATCATCTCGTATACTAATCCACAGAATGATGCAGTGTTTTCTGTCGCTGGCGTTTACGCCGATATTTTTTAGTGACACGTGGCTGCCATTTCGCTCTGTTATTCTGCTCGCTGAGTCATTCTCGCACCGGCGTCAAATGCCGAGGCGTAGATGACGGGGTGACAGTATGAAAACACTGACTCGGCATTCATCGCGCCACCCAGATACGACTCTTCCATAGTATTTGCATAACTCCGCAATCCTCTTTCTTCCCCTAGGCAATTTGACGACGCACTAAGAGTATAATTTCAAGAAATCCTGTAGAATTGGTCGTAACGTGGCGGACGGGATAAAAACGGCCCACGCAGAATCCTGGGTGTTAGGCAGTAATCTGCCAGTCATTTGGTCAAATCGTATCTCACATAGCCACTCGGATAATTGAGCTGTTTTGTATTCACTGCTTTATGCATAAACTTCATTCCACACAGCTAAAGAAGGAATAATGAATTTTGAAATACACCTCTTACAGAAATAAGTGGTTTTTAATATTTTATCTTTGTTTTTTATGTTTGGTCATAGAGGTCTTTAGGACAGGAACAGAATGGGTAGCAAGAAACGTAAACCATGGAAAACCAAAAACTGGACTGGACGGGTTTTCGAACCCGCATCCTCCGAATGCCAGGCCCGAGCTTTACCACTCAGTATCCTAACATTTTTTATTACTTCTTGAATAATACGGTTTTAAATCACAGCTACTATTTTTAAAAACGTCCTAATGTACCTTATCGGTTCATGCAATGTTTCCACTGGGTAGTTAGAACTAGGGATCGTCAGCTTCTGGAGCAAGGTGGGGAACCTTAAATGCTGCCATCTAATCGCGCTCCGCGTAAATTAGGTTTCTATGATACGTATATCTTTGTTTGTGAAAGGTGTTTTTTTGTGAGTCGGAGATGGGGACCGTTCCTGCATTAGCATAGGTGACTGCACAAAACCGCTTAAGATCCCCCCAGTCAGGACCGACGGTACACGTGATCCTGGACTCGAACCTTGTCCCGTTGTAGCTCCTCACTCTAATGAGGTGGCGCCTAAACGCGAGCAGCCACAATGGCGAGTAATACATGTATATAAAACTTCCTTTCAGTTTCTAATAATCAACT